>APFE030594169.1:30810-88191 GCA_000404065.3 Pinus taeda | reverse complement strand
CCCTCAAAAATGTTTAGCTTCTAACCTCCCTAGCCACTAACCCAATGCCTCAATTTATAGTGCAATGGAGGAAGTTACTAGGTCCTCCTTCAAAGGGATAGAATCCTCCTTCAAAGGGATAGCTCCTCCTAACAAGGGATTAGCTCCTTCTCTTTTGGGATGCATGACCCACCTTGGAGCGAACAATCCACGTCAAAATTCCTTCTAGAAACATCTAGAATTAACCCAAAGTGAGTTTTTTAGAATAAACTTGTGCCTTTTTTACTTTTGCAGGGGTACACACCCACCCCTTTACAAACAGAGCATGCAGATATGCAGGTAATATGAACAAAGAGTGCGGGCACGCAGGCAAAAGTGAGAGAAAGTGCTGAACCAGAGTTTTATTGATTTTCAATGTCTTTCTCTCATTTGCAAAGCTTGACATGAAGAGCTAAGGTCTGATACTTGCTTAGGAGGTCAGTATAAGTGATGATGGACCCATATTGACTACCAATAGTCATGGTGACGATATTTTTGTGTAACAACTAGCGTTGGATTCCAGGTGTCCATTCACGAGGATCATGGGGATTGTGACCGGCCAGAGCAAAGGAATGGGAGTGTCGACTCTTCTACAAGTACTAGTGTTGGATTCCAGGTAGGCCCTTATCATCGATCTTTAATTTTCAATTAGGAACCTGTGTGTTAGCGTTGTTTGTTTGTTGCTAGACCCCATTTGGGCTAGTAGGGATCGCCTCTATCCGCAGAGGGGATTTACCTCCACAACAGGTAGATATTCCATCTACTAGCTCATTGTCTACCATTTCATATGATGTGTATGTGAACCTCCTTTCTTAGGATGATGCACTAGGTAGTTTCGTCACATCATGTGGTCAATGTTCCTCCTCTCCTCCCATCTTCCATTCTGATGAGGACATCATGGAAGCTATGTCTACCCCTGATTACCCATGGGATGATCTGCACCATCGTGTGCACTTCCTGCTACAACAATCTCATGACCAATATGCTGTGGAATCTAAAGACTTCATTCATGGTGAAGTCGATTGGTTTAGAAATCCCAACCCTGCACCAGATGCTTTCGAAGAATTGAATATGGCCAACATCTATCCTACTATCAAAATCATCATTTCTAATAAACCAGGGATCGAAGAAAACATTACCTTGGAGGCATAATGCACCCCGAAAGAAATTGAGTCTTACACCAAACTCTTCAAAGAATTCCGTGATGCTTTCTACTGTTCTTACTCAGAGATGCTCGGACTCGAGCCCACCATTGTTGAACACCATACCAACACATGGCCCAATTCCACTCTTGTTCATCAGAAGTTGAGAAGCATTCACCCTTCTCATTGTGAGATTATAAAAGTGAATATCAACAAGCTCAAGTGGGCTTGTTTCATCTATCCCATGAGTATACCACATGGGTATCGTACCCAGTTCCTATTCTCAAGAAGCAAGGCACCATTCATGTCTGCACAATTTTTCGTGACCTAAACAAATCTTGTCCCAAAGGAAAATTTCCCACACCCTTTATTGATCAAATCATTGATGAATGTGTGGGGAATGAGGTTATATCCTTTATGGGTTGATTATTTGAGAAAAACTAGATTATTATCTGATGCGTTGATCAGTTAAAATCTGCATTCATTAGACCGTGGGGAACCTTTTCATATAGGGTCATGCTATTTGGTTTAAAGAATGTCAGAGCCACATTTCAGCAGGCCATGTAATACTATTTTCATGACTTGGAACATATTATCCTTGCTTACCTTGATGATCACATTGCTCGCTCTAGGTCTCAAGTGCAACATATTCATGATTTGTGCACCATTTTCGTCCGATGTCGCAAGTATAACATCTGCCTTAATCTGTTGAAATGCATATTTTGTGTTCCTGCCACCTATCTATTAGGCCTCATTATGCCAAAAGACAATATTAGACTTGACCCCCTTAATGTACAAGGCATTCTTGAGCTGCCACCTCCTCGTACCTTGTGCCAGATACAAAGCCTCCAAGGAAAAGCCAACTTCCTTCGTGGGTTTGTCCTTGACTATGTGACCACGACGCATGAGTTTCTTAGGCTCCTTCACTCAACCATTCAATTTGTTAGGTATGATTATGCTTGACATACTTTTGATGCCCTAAAGCATGCTCTCACTTCTGCTGTCTTGATTAGTCCCCCTGACTTCACGAGGGATTTCATCCTGTACATCTCAGCTTCCGCCTATTTGGTAGCTATGGTCCTTATTCAGGAAGATGACAATTAGAATGAGAATGTTATCTATTATCACTCTAAAATTTCCCTGGGGTTTTCATGTTGTGTTTCAAGAAATGATAGAGGTAATCACAAACCTACTTTTGAGATCACAATCTAGCCTTCCTAATGCTCAGAGAGGGCTCTCTCTTAATGATTTAACTTTGTTATGTTAATTGATTTTAGGCTAGTTATTTAAGCTTGATTGAGTTTTGATTAGATTTGGTGGTGGAATCAATAATTTAGATTGATAGATAAGTGTCCTTTTACCATTGGCCCATGGAGTCCAAATGTGAAGAAAACAGGACTAAATCAAGTTCTAAAGATAGTGTTCACAAGGCAAGGTAGCTGAGTAAATTCAGATCTTTTAGGTTAGATGGTGAAGTGGTTTCTCAATTGGGTTCAAGGAGCAATTAAGGGTTCCTCAAACTAGATAATGAGGGAAATGAAAGAGGTCAATCGAAACTAGGGAGCAATGAAGAATTCCCTACTCTGGATATTAGAAGAAAACATAAAAATGAATAACTGTTCAAGACAGAGTGTACTTAAACAAATTCTGTAGTAATATTCCAGTCATTTCATTGAAATTGGAAAACATGTAAGTATGTGAAATATTTAAGAAAATAACAATTTAACAAATGAAAGATACTTCACTAAAGTGGCCCAACACATGAATCCTGTAATGCAATGCCTTTATTACTCAGTCCAATCTGATGACTTCAAAATGTTACAATAAACCCTCAGGGTTTAGGATCAATATAACTATAGAAATGTTCAACAATCCACACCTAATACTTCAAATTATGAAGTATTTATACAAAAAAATTATTACAAAATATCCTAAACTGTTTTAGGAATTATTTAAGGAAAAAGAAATATCTTCATGCAAGAAGATAGAGACAGATACATAATTGATGAAAGTTGTCCCTCTTTTATTGTTTGTTATTGGCCTTTCTTTGATATTATGCTGCTTTTTTCTCCTTTGTTGTTGATCTACGCTACCTGTCCTTTTACTCTGTGTTTCACTTTTAAACTTTGTCTTTCATCCGAGACTCTTTGACTTAGCTAATCTGATATTTTACCTTGACTGCTCTGCATTCATTGTTTACCTTACATTTTTATAGTAAATCATTCAACTTTTCCCAAGATTGTGCATCTGGTAATTTAATATTTACCATTCTTCAGTAGACTTCACCAGTTTCTATGTATTTTTCAAAAGTAGGCTTGTTTATAAAGAGATATTTTACCTCATGCTGGAGGTAAAAGAGGTTCTCAAAAGACTGATAGAGCACCTTTTCTATAGGAATGCCTTTCATGGAGGAACTGTTGGCTTGTTCCTTTTCCACTTCTTTCATTCTCTTATCATAGTCTTCATTTGGCATTAACCTGTCATTAATCACCAATGGATTAGGTAGACCTTTCTGTCTGAAAGCATCAAATTTCACCATAAACCTAGCTATTGTTAGCTCCATTGTTTGGAACTTCTCCTCAAGCTGTATAATCAAGTTCCTCTTGGTGATTACCTTCTTTACCTCTAGTATGGTCTCAGTTCTGTCAACTATTCCAAGCTCCTGCAATTCATACTTGTTCTTTGAGTTAAGGAACTGGATTATTCTTGAGGCTTATTTTGGCTTATTCCCAAGTTCGGCTCTCACCCTTTAAATTGCCTCACTAGCCTCTTTGACCAAATCATTCTGCTCAAATATCACCTATATATATGGCAAACTATCATTGACAGAGTCAATGATATTGGCCCATAAAAGTTTTTTTGCTTGGGATAGTGTCTCTTTCAGTGTCAATTCCTTCTCTAACTTTTGTATCCTTTCATTCAACTTGTTTGACTCTATGTTTCATTCTTATGCATGATTTTAGCTAGTTACTTTTCATCCTATAGACTTCTAATTTGTTCTTTAAGTCTATTTATTTCATTTGTTTGGATGGACATATCTTCCATGGATTTGATCAGTTTACTTTCTTCATCACTAGGATGAGTTGTTGTTGTTGTTGAACTTGTTGCTGATGTAGTTGCTGATGCAGCAGGAAGTGTTGTAGCTACTGGAGCTGGTGTGGCCAGTGAGGCTACCAAAGTAGAAGGAACTTACGTAGTAACTATAGGAATATCAGTTACAGTAGCTCCTTCCATGCTGGCCTATTTCTCCTGCACTAACTTATCCATCTCATTCTCCATTTCTTTTAATTGAGCATTTAATTGAAGAATGAGGTCCATCATCTCATCCTTTTGGCTTTGATTCTCTAGAACTTCCTTGTCTCTGGATGCTCAGAAGGAGGCAATTTTAGCTGCTTCTTCAATGCAACAATGTCTTCATTCTTCTTTTTTATGAGTTTTTTTGTTGCCTTGATGTCATTTGGATTATATCCAATCTCAATGACCAATTCTTCTAGTGATTTAATTTTGTTATCCATTGCTTGCGAGGATTCATTCTCTAGTTTAAACTATGTTGTGATATTCTCTAGAGAAATTTGAAGTTTCTTCACACTAATGGCTTTGTTGGTCATTGTTGAGTATATCATTTCTCCTACTTGCTTATGAAATTCAATTTGATCTATAGGATGAACATTTTTAGACGAAAATTCAAATTCTATCTTGTTGTAATCTACTGATGACTTAGGCTGCTGTACTATGGGCTGCAAAAATGTCATTTTCATTTTCTCTGTTTTAATGTCAAAAGCTGAAAGTAACCTATTCTGATTGGTAGGAGTCTGTTTGAAATATTGGGCATAGGTTTCAGCTTTCAATGCTTCATTTCTCAACTTGATTTCTTTATACTTCTCCTTTATATCTTTTTCTTTGTCCACTGGTTTGATGGATGAAGAGACTTCAATACTAAGCTGCTTTTAAATAATCTAAGTATTAGAGGTTGAAGGCTGATGAGTTTCCTCTGATACTGCTGGAGCTGTACTCTCTCTGACCACTGCAGCTGTATTAATTATTTGAATTGTCTCAATTGTATCTTCTTTCTCATTTACAAGATTTAGCTTGGGCTTCTTCCTGTACATGATTTCAAATCTGTCATCTGTTGTATCCTTGTCTGAGCAAGAACTTTCTTCTCTA
The DNA here is from genome assembly GCA_000404065.3 of Pinus taeda. NCBI lineage: Eukaryota > Viridiplantae > Streptophyta > Pinopsida > Pinales > Pinaceae > Pinus > Pinus taeda. The sequence goes on along the minus strand of APFE030594169.1, from coordinate 82,867 downwards.
GTCCTTTTTGCATTTTTTCCCTATAGGGTTGGAGTATGCAAAATGGAACTAGTATCCATCTGTTTCTCCATATCTATCAAGGTGTTTTCCAACCATTTTGACTGGTTGGCATATTTTTCAATGTCTGGTCTAGACTCATGCATAAAAGGGCTCAATTTAAACAAGAGATTTAGTTTTTTTATGACTACTAAAGGATCATACGGCCATTTGAAACTAGTGGTGAACTTAATTTCCTGTAAACATTTTTTTGCTTCTTCTCCAGCCTCCTTATTATTGCAAATAAAAGGACCAAGTTGGTTTTTTTATTTTAAATTGTGTTCTCTTCCTGGCTGGTAGAAAATTCACATCATCTGAATTTATAATCTGCCTAATATATTGTAATGCAAATATTTTCATGGGGAGATATTTGGGAAACTTATAGGGAGTGAGCTGGTATCCATACACCCTAATTTCAGTGTGGTTCTGGTATAAATATCAGTCCCCTATTCTACTGTGTTTAGACAACTATAAAACTTTCTTTATCTCATCACTGATCTTGGGTTGATTGCTACTGCTTAGCATGTTAACAACTAAGTGAACAAATGAGCCAATGAACTCCTTACAACCAAAAACAATGGAATATTTTTGGATTAAGGGTGTCCAAAAGATAATAGATCTAGGATTTCCCTTAGTGTCTAGCTTTTGGATGTTAACTGGAAACTTGTCTGATTGGAAGTATAGGAAAATATGGAACAATACTAAAGAGTATTTGAATATTATTTCATCTGGCAATCTGATCCATTGATCATGGATTCAGGCTGCTAAGAACTGAGCAAAATTGAAAACTGCAGCTGGAGGCTTGCCTGAGCAAAAAATAGAAAGGAAAGCAAGTATAGGCTCATCTAAGTTCTCATCAAGGTATATCCTAGAATACAAGATAGCATGGTTACAATCTGTTTGGCCTTCTCAGAGAAGATAGTGGCAGAGTATGGAGTACTATCTCTAGGAATATGAGCCTCTTATAGGATGAAAGTATGAAAATTTTGATATCTTTTGGGAAGGTCCAGCTTTAAGTACAACTCAAGTAGGTTTTCAATAGAAAATGGGTTTTCATTGGGCTTTGGTTGGATCTGCAACATCTAATTTATTAACTCTGCAGTGATTGTGAATAAAACCTGCTAGTTAGGAGAGACTATGGCTCTTTGACTTGGGATATAGTAGAGTTGGCATAGGTGGATGACTTTAGGGAACTGGTATACCTGTGGGAACAAGTATTTGGGAAAATTAGACTCCCATAACTGAATATCATCATTTTGGTTGAGGAATTTGTCTTTACTCCAGTATTGGAGTTTCAGTAGATGGTTAGGGGAGGCTATATATTTGATTTGGAAATCTCTGTCAACCAATGTAGGTGGTCAATATCTAGGTGAGGGGTTTGCAGGGGTTTTGCATTCAAAATGCTTTGGGAAGCCATAGTTTTGTTTATTTTATTGATTTAATATTTATCTGGCTTGAGGATTAATCTTAGGACCTCTAGAATAGTGCAAAATGTGATTACAATATGCAACAAATGGGTTGGGATGCAATAGTGGCTTTATTTTAGGTTGGCCAGGCTTTTAATTGGTTTAATTGATTAATTCATTTAAGAATGTTGTGGAAAGCTTTAAGTACATGTCATTTCTGGTAATTTCAGGAATACCTGGAAAACAAAGATTTGGTATGCAGAAGGGTTCTGTGTGAGCAACAGAGGCTTTCTGAGGCTTCAATTGTCTTTGTACTTCTTCATATTAGCGTTTGCAGTGTCTTCTAGTCGTAAATGGGGTTAAAACAGTTCAAAAGAGTTTCTAGGGTTTAGAATTGGTCGGCAGAGGTTCTTGGGAACCGAATAATAATGAAAAGAATGAAAAGGGCAGCGTTTTGGTTTTTAACCAACAGTGGTTAATTTTGGGCGTGGAGTTAATGTTTGAACAGTATGCGGTTTCATCCTACACGGGGAGGCCGTATTATGACTTATCACACTGATTTTGAGTGTAGGGTGGTATTTTTTCAGAGGACACGATATAACATGGGGTTTCCACATAACAAAAAGGTGATAAGGCAAAACCATGAATCTTGTGTGCTTTTGAGATGCTAGCAGTCGAACGATTAGAGCACGCAATATAGGTATGGACCGTTGGATCTGTAGGTGGGTGATCGGAGGGTTATCATGTGGTGAAGTTGTGAGGGGTGAGTCGGGGTGTGGTGTTGGGTTTAATTTAAATGTAACGAGATTTAATACATGTGATGGGTTAATAAAATGTGGGACCCAGGAAGAAATATACTAGGGATATGAGTTAAAAGGGTATCACGGAGGGTTTTTTAATGGGGCCCGATACATGATTTAAACTTAGGATAAGGGGGTTTTAGTGGGTTTAAATGGAAAAAATGAATTTGATAAGGGGGGAATTATTTTTAAAGGGAAATGTCTAGGGAAAGGTGTGCAATAAAGGGAAATGAAAAGTAATGAAGGGGTAATGAAGGGAAATTAATAATTTAGACATGTAAGGGGTTTAGTGAAATGAGAGGAAATTAGTGAATAAGCTTTAGTATTCAGGCCCAAAATTATATAGAACTTTTAGGGTAAATACCCAAAGTAATATACAACTTTTTGTGAATGTCCTCTTTCTTTGATAATTCTTGTTGCACCTCAAAAATAGGATTAAGCATGATGAAGGTGCATTTGAGCTAGCAACCATGTGCATTCCAAAACTTCTTCTACCTACCCTTTATTTACCCTATCCTTTTCTCTTCATTAATTGGGTGCATTTGAGATTGCTGACCCTCTATTTCTTTTTCTTTGATAAGAAAACTATCTAATTCTAATCTTATAACTTCCAATGGCTCAGATTAAACTGATGAACTCATTATATTTCTCTACCTATCTACTAATTTGCCGAGATTAAATAGTTTGGCTAGATCTTTATGCTCTATCTATCAGCATGAAATTTAAAGCATGAATGAATCAAGCATAAACTATTTTACCATCTTGGATTGTGGCATTTTTGACAAGCTGCACACAATCTTATTTTGAAAAAGCAAAGTAAAAAGTAGTGGCATTTGAATTTGCACCACTTTCAGAATCTATTTTCTATCTCTTTTTGGTGGGGTTCATACTTTATTTTCTTTTTTATCCTTTTCTTTTAGTCCTTTGATTTTTCTTTTGGGACTTACCCTCTTTACATTTTTTATTTTAACATGGGAAAACATTTTGCAGAAAGAAAAAGTATGTACAATATTACAAGACTAATCATATCCAATTCAAAATTATGAATCCTATTACTATAGAACCCTAACATTATCTACTATGTCAGTAAGAATCTCATAGGTCCCCTCGTGAACTACTATCATGAAGAGAAGTTTGCACTGGTTGTCATGTTCTCGGTCCAGAAGCTTAATCACTATATCCTTACATGTACCATTAGCATTGTGACAAACTCCAACCCCATCATGTTATAGAAATTTTTGGGCACTTCAACCCCAATCACAAATTTTCATAAACTGAGGGCTCCTAAGTCCCTAAAAGTGTTGCTTCACTACCTAAAGGAACAAGGTCAACTGATTACAACATCTCCCAGAAGTTCTCCCCTGAAAACTGCTCATAAATGGTCAAAACTGGACCATACTGAAAGCTCAATGCAGAGGGTGTGATGCATATCACCTTCCCAATGTACAGGGTATGATGCATATTGTTTTTCTCCCCTGTAGGGTGCGATGGTCGGGAATGAAAAAATGGTAGGGACAAAAATGCAAGGTGGAAGATCATAGAATCTTCCAGAAGCTTCCCCTCTGACACTTGCCACTCCATTTTTGACCAGGGATGAGTAAGAGATCATCATTCTCCAAGTGGAAGCAGGAACTACCAGAGATAAGACACCAATCAAGATCCCAAAAGATGACTCACCTCTCTGTAATCATCTATATATGGATCCCTCATCACAGAGATCCAGAGGCTGGGATTTTGTAACTTATAGAGAAGTGTTGTTGGTATTCTGGTGTACATTCACAGTTTTGGGTGATTTAGCTTTGCTTGAGGTGAAGAAGGGCTTCTTAGCTGGAGGATGATGCTGGGTCAGAGCACATGGTTGTAATCTTCTTGCTACTTTTCATCTGAATAAAGCTATTCTTGTTTCCTTCCATATTCTTGTGTACTTGTTTATATATGCTGTATATGGTTAATGCACATCTGGTCCTACATTATTTATGAACTTAGATCCTTGTTTCTTGCATAGTATATGTTTGTGTGATTCTAAGGTCCTTTGAAGCTGAGCAGACCAAGAGCAAGCGGAAACTCTATCAGAAGGAAGGAAATGAGCGCAAGACTCAGGTTGGCCCTCTTGTTCTCCTCTCATCTATTTTCATAAAAGGAATCAATAGTAGACTTTGATTGTTTGTTTTAAGATAGCCCCATCTTAGTGGGAATAGTAGCATCCGTGTGGACACTATTCCCGTATAACAAAATGGCGACTCCGCAGGGGAGTGACTAGATTACTTGTTAGCCTATCTATCCTTGTTTCTTTTATAAACATACAGACAGAGCCTGAAGTCAAGCCAGCTAGTCGTCGAACTGCATTTGTCCTATAAATGCAAAGTAGATCAATGCTGCTTCAGTCAATCTCCATTTTTTGTTTATGAATTAAACAATAGATCTGCAAGCAATCTAATTTCCTTGAGTGGTGGCTCTAATAACCTCTTAGATCACCCCTGTGTTTTACATACATTGATCTATACTTATTCAGCTTAAACACCTGAACTAAACTGCAAACTATGAGTGAAATATCGTTCAAAGTCTCGCACTGTAACCATCGCACCCTACCTTCAAGGCAACCTATATGCATCACACTTCTCGAATGGAGTAGGTGAACTGCATACTGAGTTCACTGTGCAACAGGTGTGATGGTCAGGGAGGATTGAATTTGCCCTCCGACTATGGATTTTTCTCACAGTTTTCAGTCTTATTCAAGAGCTTTTGCTGTCTATAGTCAGTGTACTTCTTTGAATACCCCCTTCTCTTGCATTACCGCCTCCTTAGTGTAAAGAACTATAAACTTTTTTCATGTATTGTACATCGTTTTAGTTCTCTTTTGAAAAAAGTAACATAGTCGAACTGTCGTCTCTAGATCTGAAAGTGTCGTAGCTGTCATTTTCAGTTTTAGAAAGAAATTCCATTGTTTTAGATAGTTTATTATACAGTTACTGTTGCATAAGATTTGAATTACTAGTTTTAGAGTGTCGAAAAGCAATTTCCATTTCAAAATCGCAAAGTGTCTCTCTTGCTTTCACTTCGTTTTGAAAAAGAATCTTGTTGAGTACAGTCACTTTAAAAGTAATTCAGTTTTACACATAGCTTTCTTAGCGTCATTTACACATTAAGAGAGCTAAAAACCAATACATGCATGTGCATTTTCATTTTGAATGCTTGGATTGATTTAGGACTGTGCATATTAGCGTGTGCTCTGTGCTCTGTGAAGAAAATATGCTTGACTTTCTTCCCTTTAGTAGCTAGGATTTTCATTGTTGAAAGAAGATAAAACATCTATTTATCATCTTAGACTGCATTTAGGAATTATACATACATCACGTGGTGAACCTGAAAGGCAAACTGCTAAGCAAGATCAACTGAAAATAAATCCAATGAATCTAACAATGCTTTGGAACTTAACGCACAACATCTAGAGGTCTAGGCTAGAGACGTATTCCAGCGTTGTAAATCTTGGTAATTGTTGCTTTCGGTGCTGGTTGGGTGATTCCTCCACTCTGAGATGGCAAGTACCAGTATGGACTTGTGCTCCCACGTACCGCCACAAATATATTGGGAGACCATAATAGGCTACATCCTTTATCCTTAGGAAGCCATGTCTGCAGCCCTATCGATCGTAATGCACCGAACACAGCATTCAGGAAGATTGACTGTTGTACCGTAAAAAGTATTCTGCAGTTTTACGATTGGTTTGGTAATCCTCTCTGCCTAGATCTCCAGAGAATTCCATTTTGCTCCTTTTCAGACTCCTTAAAGGAAAAGGTCCTCTGAGCAATTGTCACTTCAAGCTCAATAAAAATTAAAGGCGACTAGAGTCATCTTTTGTTTTTTCTCGACTCTTTAAAATTGAAAAAACAAGTTGTGTCCAAGCGTCTAAAAATTTATTTTAATCGGAATAACGTCACAAATTCCCCTGTTGATCTTCAGGTTGAGAAAATGGAGTCTACCAACCAAGGGTTTCCCCTTGAAGGAAATCCTAGTTCCTTCCTTTCTTGGGGAGATGTTGGTCCACCCCATATGGCCACTTTGTCACTTCTAGGATTGACAATTGGTTTTCCAGTCTAGCTCTTCTCTACCTATGGCGTTCAGAATCCCGTAATTCTTGAACAGTCTAATAAGCAACTAGACGACAGTAGAGTTGTCTCCCAACCTTCTACTTCATCTGATTCTCCCTCTCCTCCTTCCTCTTCGCTTGATAAAGATGATAAAGCTAAAAGTCAAGTAACTGAGAAGAGGAAGAAGTAGAAAGAGAAAAAGGAAAAGAAGAAAAAGGAACCAAAAATGAAAGGGAGCAACCAAGTATCGTCTAGAAAAAATCCACACACCGCACAGTCAAAACCTAAATCTCCTTGTGTCATTTGCAATGGAGACCACTATCACAAAGATTGTCCCTGCATCCCTCGGATCTTAAGGGACTAGTCTCCTCGTTTGCACAATCTGGTAGCATCAACCTCTGGCGATCATGTTGAATGCTCACCGTCAACCAGTGAAAGTGAAGCACATGAACAAAGAAGGAATCCTAAACTTCCTTGTAAGTTGTGTGAAGGCGATCACGCCGTCCACCATTGTCCCTTCCTTGAAGAGGCTAAAAGAGTTTTGGATAAACGTCCGGTTTCACCGCTACGACTTCCTCCTGGATATCAAAAACTCTTGTCGAGCCCTCCACCGGTTGAAAATCTGGCAGACTCGTCCTTGTGGTCAGCCAATGCACCTATCATTGAAAATGAACCCTCAGAATCCATACCAGACGAAAGTCAAAGGGTAGATACGGAAGTTGACCCAGTATTGCCTTCAGAGTGTTCATCTTCGAACGATATTGTCATTGAAGAGAAAGAGAACAACACCGTTCAAATTCTTTTCATCAACACTGACTTCGATGAGCATGGGGGAAGTCCTCCCATTCCTTTACCGCAGAAAGGAAGTTCATCAAAGTCCTACCCGACCATCTATTTGGTCCCACCACCAAGCAACCTAGTTGTTTCCTTCGACTCGAATCTACTAGGCAGACCCCGTTTACCAGCCAGTGTACCATTCAGAATCATTGTACAAGCATAAAATGGTCATGGTTGGTACCATCATTGATGAAGGGGCTTTTGTGAGTATCCTTTCCTCAACTGCTTGGAAAGCGCTTGGTTTGCCATCACTTTTGCTTGAAATGAGAAATCTAGCAGGCTTCAACAAGGGAACCAGTCGACCTTTAGGGATCCTTCCAAATGTGCCCATTACTTTCAGAAGGAAAACTATTCACATGAATGTTATGGTAGTTCAAGGACCTTTAGATTATAATCTACTCCTTGGACGCGACTATATTTATTGCATGGGAGCCATCGTCTCCTCACTCTTTAGAGTAATGTGTTTTCCGCATGAAGGCAGAATGGTCAAGCTCGTGGACCAAATGTCATTCCCCAGATAACACATCGCAAATAGTCAAATGCCATCACTAAATGGCCTTTTCACACAAGAAATGTCTCATCGCTCTCTAGTCCGTCTACCTGATGAGCGCGAGTGATTCAGGAGGATGTGACTAAAACCCAGGGGGCACGCACTCTGGTCTGTTTCAACAGGAAAACCTTAGGTATAGGGTATATTTCCACGAGGTATATATGACTAGTCTGGCGAAGCCGTCCTCATAGGAAAATGGGAACAGACTGGAATAAGATACTTTCGTTAAGGTTATGTCGAGTGACTCCACTCCCCTTTGTCTGTTTCGATAGACATCGCCAAGAAAGAATTTTATCTGCTACGCGGATGAAACTTTCTTGGTAACCTGGAAATTTTTTTCTATACCTGGGGGCATGCAAACCTTTCAGCATGCAAGTGAAGAGAGGATATTTATTTTTTTAATTTGTAGGACCTCTAACCCTTTAAACCCATAAGGCTAGTCATTTCCTAACTTGCATAAAGAAAGGATTCGGGGCAAAGCTTCAAAAGGTGCAAGCTCGATAACAAATGGCATCTTGAATGAGATGTTTCTTACCATACGACTAGTGAGAAATGTTGTCTCAAAGTTCAAGCTCGTTAAAAAATAAAAATAAGTCATGAGAAAGTGTTTCTCCCCGCGTTTAAACTCATTAAAAAATGAATAGGTAAATAACCATTGTGAATGCCTTATCGCCAGCTTTTGAGCCTTGGTCGTGTTCTCGCCATCACCTCCACTCTATTTTTAGCCGATCATTCACCCCCATATGATTGTTTACCCCTTCGAGGAACATTTGCGAAGAGTGATTCTGCTAGCCATCCTTGTAACACTGCCGTGATTGGAAAATTCCAAATCTTACTGGAATCAACTGCTACCCAAACCATCACTCGTTCCTCGAAAATGATCTTCTTTAAGCTCTTTTTCACCTGACTCGTAAAATATAAAAAAGTTGCTGAGAGATTGGCCTCTCCGGCTCATTAAAAGGCATCGGAAGTGCTATCCCTCCTCTAGATTTTAATCTTTTTGGACCTGAGGGATTATTACACAAAAAGATCGAGCGCTTGTCTTGTTTGGCTCGTTAAAACTATCGAAAATTCATCCCTTTTGTATTATTTTACATTTTTTCGGACTTAAGGGATTATTCAATGAAAAAGAATCTTCAGAGTCTTCTTTCCGTTTCTTTCAGACTCTCTAAAATTGAAAGAGACCGAGTTATCTTTGTCGTTAAACTTGTTAAAACCTAATAGCGAAAAACTAATCCAAATGGACGAGAATGAGTTTCAGTGTCACTAAGCTTGCTAAAATATAGCAACAAGTTCACCTGAAGGGTGGATTATAGAACAAGCATATGTTATCCTCCTCAAGCTTGACAAAAACAAAGATGTACTAGTCAACAATGACTGGGGAAAATTGGGAAGAAAACAAGAAGAAACTTTATTGGTAGCAAGTCGCTCTTGAACATGACACTTTCCTTCCGCATCCATGTTGGGTTGGGTTGTTTCGTTCACTGGTATTCACCATTTGTCCATCATGCCATCCATCTTTGGGGTTAACACTACTAATCCATCGTCAGTGTCGCCGATATGTTCAAGAGAAGTCATTCAGACAATTCACCTGTGTCTCACCCACTGCAATACATTCATGCTTCATTCCTTCATGACCGCCACCCTGAACCCCGTATCGTTAGTTTGTTTTCACCTCCAAAATCATTTGCTTCATTCCGTGTCGTTGATGTAGGATTCATTAAGGCCCTCTTGCGACCGATTACTTCTTGTCGACATTAGCTCATTATCCAAGAAGTTGACTTAGGAACAACCTTTTCAGTACTTTGAAGCTTGCATGCCTCAATGGCAAGTTTCTCACTTTCGGTGACAGGTTTACATCAATGGACTTCAACCGAGAGATTTTACGTGGTGTTCGACGCCAAGTCCTTTTTCACACCATGTGAATTGTACTGTAGTTCCTTGAGGGTCATTGTCATTATTGGTGATTCCTCTCGTGCCTGTTAACAACTTACATCATTGGCTGGAAATCAGGCGATGTCTTTCCATGTTCGACTCGAGAACATTTTTCACATGCATCGACTTGTACTCCGAGTGAAGATTGAATGAGTTTTGAAGACCCAAGATCTAGTTTCATCCATTCGGGTTGCGATATATTCAGGAATATGAAAACATCAAGTGTACATCATTGCCGAACAGATGATCATCCATATCAAAGGATTATGTGTCCATATCATCAATCTATCACACAGATGATTGTATATCCTATGTACATGAAAATGAATTTATAAAGCTGAGCATGGGAATGCCCGCCTCAGCTAGATCATGAAAAAATGTTGTCAAAATAATGTATTGCATTGTATCTTATTACAGGTCGCCTCCCAGCTCGAAAAAACTTCGGATCCTCATAGTAAAGCATTTCACCCGACATCAAAAGATTAATGATCTCATGCTTTAGGGGGAAACTATTTCTGAAATTTTTGGACACTTCAACCCCAATCATAAATGTCCATAAACTGAGGGCTCCTAAGTCCCTAAAAGTGTTGCTTCACTACCTAAAGGGATAAGGTCAGCTGATTACATCATCTCCCATAAGTTCTCCACTAAACATTGCTCATAAATGGTCTAAACTGGACCATACTGGAAGCCCAATGTAGAGGGTGCGATGCATATCACCTTCCCAGTGTACAAGGTGCGATGCATACTGAATTTCTCCTCTATAGGGTGAGATGGTCGAGAATGGACAAATGGCAGGGACAAAATGCAAGGTGGAAGATAATGGAATCTTCTAGAAGCTTCCCCTCTGACACTTTCTTCTCTGTTTTCGACCAGGGATGAGTAAGAGATCATCATTCTCCAAGTGGAAGCAGGAACTATCAGAGAGAGGACACTAATCAAGATCCCAGAAGATGACTCACCTCCCTATAATAATCTATATATGGATCCCTCATCACAGAGATCCAGAGGCTGGAATTTTGTATCATATAGAGAAGTGTTGTTGGTTTTCTGGTGTACATTCATAGTGTTGGGTGATATAAGCTTTTCTTGAGGTGAAGAAGGGCTTTCTAGCTAGAGGATGATGGTGGGTCAAAACATATGGTTGTAATCCTCTGGCTACTTTTCATCTTAATAAAGCTATTCAAGTTTTCCTCCATATTCTTGTGTACTTGTTTATATATGCATTTGTATGGTTAACACAAATCTGGTCCCGTGTTATTTATGAATATAGATCATTGTTCTTCGATAGTAGTATGTTGTTGTGATTCCACAAGTGCTCTTTGAAGCTGGGCAGACGAAGAAGAAGCGACGAAGCTCTATCAAGAATGAGAGGAAATCAAGCACGAGACTAAGGTTAGTCTCCTTGATTCCCCTCTTTTCTATTTTCATAAAGGAAAAAGAAAGTAGACTTTACTTATTTGTTTCTAAGATAGCTACCATTGTTAGTGGGAATAGCAGCATCTGAGTGGACACTATTCTCGGTAACAAAATGGCGACTCTGCTGGGGAGCGACTAGACTGTTTGTTAGCCTATTTATCTTTGTTTCTTTTATAAACTTACAGACGAAGCCTAAAGCCAAGCTAGCTAGCCTTTGAACTGCATTTGTTATACAAATGCAAAGTAGATCAATGTTGTTTTAGTCTATCTCCGAGTTTTGTTTGTGAATTAAACAATCGATCTGCAAATAGTCTAATTTCCCTAAGTGGTGGCTCTAGTAACCTCTTTAGATCACCCCTGTGTTTTACATATGCTGAACATTACTTACTCAACCTAAATCCCTCAACTGAATTACAAATTGTGAGTAAAAACTTGTTTAAAGTCTCGCACTGGTACCATCACACCCTGCCTTCAAGGTAGACAGTATGCATCACACTTCCCGAGTGCATTAGGTGTGTTGCATACTGATTTCACAGTGTGACAGGTGCAATGGTCAGGGAAGCTTAACTTTATCTTCAGACTATGGTTTTTTCTCACTGTTTTCAGTCCTATTCAGGAGTTTTACTATCTGTAGTCAATGTATCTATGTGAAAACCCCCTTCTCTTACATTATTCCACCTCCTTAGTGCAAAGAACTGTAAGTGTTTTTATGTATTGTGCGCCATTTTTAGTTCTCTTTTGCAAAAGAGTAGCATAGTCAAACTGTCGTTTCTGGATATGAAAGTGTCATAGTTGTAATTTTCAATTTTAGAAGACAATCCCATTGTTCTCGATAGTCGATTATACAGTTACTATTGCATATGATTTGAATTAGTAGTTTTTTAAAGTGTTGAAAAGCAATTTTCATTTCAAAATCGAAAAATGTCTCTCTTACCTCCACTTCATTTTGAAACGAAATTTGTTGAGTATTGTCGCTTTGAACATAATTGAGATTTGCACATAGCTTTCTTATCATCATTCATACATTAAGAAGGCTGAAAAAAAATACATGCATGTGCATTTTGTATTCTGACTGCTTTGTTTGATTTAGGACAGTGCATTTAGCATGTGCTCTGTGCTCTTTAGAGAAAGATTCTTAACTTTCTTTCCTTAGTAGCTGGGATTTTCATTGGCAAAAGAAGATTAAACGTTTGTTTATCATCTTGTACTGCAATTTAGGAATTGTATACACATTACACGGTGAACCTAAAAGGAAAATTTTTAAGCAAGATCAACCTTAAAATAAATTTAATGAATCTCACAATGCTTTGGAACCTAACGCACAACATCTAGAGGTTTAGGCTAGAGACGTATTTCGGCATTGTAAAACCTGGTAACTGTTGTTTTCATTGTTGGTTGGGTGATTCCTCCACTTTGAGACGGCATGTGCCAATACAGACTTGTGCTCCCACATACCGTCGAGTATATTTTGGGAGACCACAATAGTTTGCATCCTTTATCGTTAGGAAGCCATGTCTGCCGCCCTATCGATCACAATGCACTGAACACAACATTCGGGAAGATTGACTGCCGTACCGTAAAAAGTATTCTGCAGTTTTTCAATTGGTTTGGTAATCCTCTCTACCTAGATCTCCAGAGAAGTTCATTTTTCTCCTTTTCAGACTCCTTAAAGGAAAAGGTCCTCTGAGCACTTGTCACTTCAGGCTCAATAAAAATCGAAGGTGACTAGAGTCATCATCTGTTTTTTCTCGACTCTTTAAAATTGAAAAAACAAGTTGTGTCAAAGCGTCTAAAATTCATTTTAATCGGAATAACATCACAAATTCCCTCATTGGTCTTTAGGTTGAGAAAATGGAGTCTACCAACCAAGTATTTCCCCTTGGAGGAAATCCTAGTCCCTTCTCCTCTTGGGGAGATGTTGGTGCACCCCATATGACCACTTTGTCACTTCCAGGGTTGACAATTGGTTTGCCTATCTGGCTCTTCTCTACCTCTGTCATTCAGAATCCCGTAATTCCTGAACAGCCAAGTCAGCAACTAGATGACACTAGAGTTTCCTCCCAACCTTCCACTTCGTCCGATTCTCCCTCTCCTCCTTCTTCTTCACTTGATAAAGCCGATAAAGCTAAAAATCAAGTGACTCGGAAGAAGAAGAAGCAGAAAGATAAAAAGGAAAAGAATAAAAAGGAACCAAAATCAAAAGGGGGCAACCAAGCGTCGTCTAGCGAAAATCCTCACACCGCACTGTCGAAACCTAAATCTCCTTGTGTCATCTGCAATGGAGACCACTTTCACTGAGATTGTCCCTGCATCCCTCGGATCTTAAGGGACTAGTCTCCTCGTTTCCACAATCCGATGGATTCAACCTTTGATGATCATGTTGAATGCACACCATCAACCAGTGAAAGTGAAGCTCATGGAGAGAAAAGGAATCCAAGATTTCCTTGTAAGTTGTGTGAAGTAAATCACGCCATCCATCGTTGTCCCTTCCTTGACGAGGCTAAAAGAGTTTTGGATGACCGTCCTGCTTCACCGCTACGACTTCCTCTTGGATATAAAAAAACTCTTTCCAAGTCCTCCACCGGTTGAAAATCTAGTTGGCCCATCATTGTGGCCAGCCGAAGCATCTATCATTGAAAATGAACTCTCTGAATCCATACCAAACGAAAGTCAAAAGGTCAAGATGGCAGTTGACCCGGTCTTGCCTTCAGAGTGTTCATCTTCGAATGATACTGTCACTGAAGAGAAAGAGAATGACACCGTTCAAATTCTTTTCATCAACATAGACTCCGATGAACTTGGGGAAGTCCTCCCATTCCTTTATCGTAGGAAGGAAGTTCATGAGAGTCATATCCGGCCGTCTATTGGGTCCCACCACCAAGCAACCTAGTCATTTCCTTCGACTAGAATCTACTAGGCAAACCCTGTTTACCAGCTAGTGTACCATTCAGAATCATTATACAAGCTTATAGAATGGTTCCGGCTGGTACCATCATCAATGAAGGGGCTTCTATGAGTATCCTTTCCTCAACTGCTTGGAAAGTGCTTGGTTCACCATCACTTTTGCCTAAAATGAGAAACCTGACAAGCTTCAACAAAGGAACCAGTTGACCTTTAGGGATCCTTCCAAATGTGCCCATTACTTTGAGAAGGAAAACCATTCGCATGAACGTAATGGTAGTTCAAGGACCCTTGGATTATAATATACTCCTTGGACGCGACTATATTTATTGTATGGGAGCCATCATCTCCTCACTCTTTAGAGTAATGTGTTTTCCGCACGAAGGTAGAATGGTCAAGCTCATAGACCAAATGTGATTCCCCGGTTCACACATTGCAAATAGTCAAATACCATCCCTAAATGATCTCTTCATGCAAGGAATGTCTCATCGATCCCCATTCTGTCCACCTGATGAGTGCGAGTGATTCAGGAGGATGTGACTAAAACCCAGGGGGCATGCACCCTGGCCTATTTCGGCAGGAAAACCTTGGGTATAGAGTGGATTTGCGCGAGGGATATATGACTAGTCTGAAGAACCCGTCCTTACATGAAAATGGGATTAGGCTGGAATAATATACCTTCATTAAAGTTATGTGAGTGGAGTATCTCTACGCCACTCCCCTTTGTCTATTTCGGTAGACATCGCCAAGGAAGAATTCTGTCTACTACGTGGATGGAACTTTCATGGTAACCTGGGAAATTTTCGCTATACCTGGGGGCATGCAAACCTTTCTGCATGCAAGCGAAGAGCAGTTATTTATTTTTTAAATTTGTAGGACCTCTAACCCTTTAAACCCATAAGGCTAGCTGTTTCCTAGCTTGCATAAAGAAAGGATTCAGGGCAAAGCGTTAAAGATGTAAGCCCCTTCAAAATAGCATCTTGAATGAGACATCCTTATCATATGACTGGCGAGAAGTGTTACTGTAGGGTTCAAGCTCGTTAAAAAATAAACCTGCCATGAGCAATTTTAGTGCATAGTTCAAGCTCGTTAAAAAATAAACATAAGTCATGAGCAAATGTTTCCCCTGGCATTTGAGCTCATTAAAAAATGAACCGGTAAATAACCGTCATGAATGCCTTATCGCCAGCTTTTGAGCCTTGGTTGTGTTCTCATCATCACCTCCACTCTATTTTTAGGCGATCATTCACCCTCATATGATTGTTTACCCCTTCGAGGAACATCTGTGAAGAGTGATTCTATTAGCCATCCTTGTGACACTGCCGTGATTGGAAAATTAAAATCTTACCTGGAATCAGCTGCTACATGAAACCATCATTAATTCCTCTAAAATGAGTCTCCTTTAAGCTCTTTCCAACTGACTCATAAAATATGAAAATATTGCCGAGCGATTGGCCTCTCCGGATCATTAAATTCATCGGAAGTGATATCCCTCTAGATTTTAATCTTTTTGGACCCGATGGATTATTACACAAAATGATCGAGCACTTGTCTTGTTCGGCTCGTTAAAACTATCGAAAATTCATCCCTTTTGTATTGTTTTACACTTTTTTAGACTTAAGGGATTACATGACGAAAAAGAATCGTTGGAGTCTCCTTTACGTTCCTTTCAAACTCTCTACAATTGAAAGGGACCGAGTTATCTTTGTTGTTAAACTCGTTAAAACCGAATAGCGACAAACTTGTCCAAATGGATGAGAATGAGTTTCACTGTCACTAGGCTCGCTAAAATATAGCGACAGATTTGCCCAAAGGGTGGCTTATAGAACAAGCATATGTTATCCTCCTCAAGCTTGACAAAAATAAAGAGGTACTAGTCAGGAATGACTGGGGAAAATTGGGAAGAAAACTTGAAAAAACTTTATTGGTAGCAAGTCACTCTTGAACATGACACTTTCCTATCGCATCCATGTCGGGTTGGGTTGTTCCATTCACTGGTCATCACCATTGGTCCATCACACCATCCATCTTTGGGGTTAACGCTACCAATCCATCATCAGTGTCGTCGATATGTTCAAGAGAAGTCATTCAGACAATTCACCTATGTCTCACCCACTGCAATACATTCATGCTCCATTCCTTCATGATCGCCACCCTGAACCCTGTCTCGTCAGATTGTTTTCACCTCCAAAATCATTTTCTTCGTTCCATGTCATTGATGCGGGATTCATTAAGGCCCTCCTGCGACGGGTCACTTCTTGTTGACATCATCTCATTATCCATGAAGTTGACTTAGGAATAACCCTTTCAGTACTTTGAAGCTTGCATGCCTCAATGGCAAGTTTCTCACTTTCGGCGACAGGTTTACATCAATGGCCTTCGACCGAGAGATTTTATGTGGTGTTCGACGCTAAGTCCTTTTTCACAACACGTGAATTGTACTGTAGTACCTTGAGAGTCATTGTCATTATTTGTGATTCCTCTCGCGCCTGTTAACATCTTACATCCTTTGGCTGGTAATCAGGCGATGTCTTTCCATGTTCGACTCCAGAACATTTTTCAGATGGATCGACTTGTACTCCGAGTGAAGATTGAATGATTTTTGAAGACCCTGGATCTAGTTTCATCCATCCGAGCTGCGATATATTCAAGAATATAAAGAAATCAAGTGTACATCATTGCCGAACAAATGATCATCCAAATTGAAGGATGATGAGTCCATATCATCAGTCTGTCACACAGACGATTGTCTGTCCTATGTACATGAAATGAGTTAATAAAGCTGAGCATGGGAATGCCCGCCTCAGCTAGACCATGAAAAAATGTTGTCAAAATAATGTATTGTATTGTATCTTATTACAGGTCGCCTCCGAGCTCGAAAAAACTTCGGATCCTCATAGTAAAGCATTTCACCCGACATCAAAAATATTAACGACCTCATGCTTTAGGGGGCAACTATTATAGACATTTTTGGCCACTTCAACTCCAATCATAAATGTCCATAAACTGAGGGCTCCTAAGTCCCTAAAAGTGTTGCTTCACTACCTAAAGGAACAAGGTTAGCTGATTACACCATCTCCCAGAAGTTCTCCACTGAAAACTGCTCATAAATGATCAAAATTGGACCATAATAAAAACCCAGTGTAGAGGGTACGATGCATATCACCTTCCCAGTGTACAAGGTGCAATGAATACTGAATTGCTCCTCTGTAGGGTGCGATGGTCGGGAATGGACAAATGGCAGGGAAAAAATGCGAGGTGGAAGATCATGGAAACTTCCAAAAGCTTCCCCTCTGACACTTGCCTCTCTGTTTTCGACCAGGGATGAGTAAGAGATCATCATTCTCCAAGTGAAAGAAGGAACTATCAGAGAGAGGACACTAATCAAGATCCCAAAACATGACTCACCTCCCCATAATCATCTATATATGGATCCCTCATCACAGAGATAAAGAGGCTGGAGTTTTGTATCTTATAGAGAAGTGTTATTGGTTTTCTGGTGTACATTCATAGTGTTGGGTGATCTAAACTTTGCTTGAGGTGAAGAAGGGCTTTCTAGCTGGAGGATGATGGTGGGTCAGAACATAATGTTGTAATCCTCTTGCTACTTTTAATCTTAATAAAGCTATTCAAGGTTTCCTCCATATTCTTGTGTACTTGTTTATATATGCATTTGTATGGTTAACACACATTTGGTCCTATGTTATTTATGAATATAGATCTTTGTTCTTCGATAGTAGTATGTTGCTGTGATCCCACAGGTTCTCTTTGAAGCTGGGCAGACGAAGAAGAAGCGGTGAAGCTCTATCAGCAAGGAGAGGAAATCAAGCGCGAGACTAAGGTTGGTCTCCTTGATTCCCCTCTTGTCTATTTTCATAAAGGAAAACGAAAGTAGAGTTTTCTTGTTTGTTTCTAAGATAGCTACCAGTCTTAGTGGGAATAGCAGCATCCGAGTGGACACTATTCCTGGTAACAGTCATTGTAGAGGTCTTCCAGGATCAAGGAACGGGGAGTACAGGGACAGTGAAAAAATGTTATGTAACACTAGAAGGGAATCAATAACCTCAATGTCTACACGAAAAGTCTTGCCTGCAAGAGTCACTAGACAATTGTGATACATGTGAAGGGGTTGGGAGGAGTGACCATCTAAAGCATGCAAAGTGATGGTGGATGGGGATAGTTCAGGTGATTTGAGTTTCTTCCAAACAACAGCAGACATCGGGAGATGATGGCATTATGGACTCAGACGTGTATCTGGAAAGAAATGGATGGACGCAATGAAGGATGTTCTGATGTATCAATAGGAAGGACAATCAAAAAATTGTTTGAAGGATATATTGCACCCAAAGTAGTTAGTAGAGATTTCTTTTGATATGGGCATGATTGGAGGACTTCCAATGTCGACATGGCAGCAGGTGATTGTGCCAAGTTATATACTATATTGTATGTATGGGAGCTCTTTTAGAAGTCACGTTACAACATAATGGTCCTTTGAGGATGTTAGGAATTGATTGAAATTTAGATTGATAAATCTATAGCAAACCATTCTGTGTCATAAGAGGCTCAGTAGATGCTTTGGTTTTGGACTCAGTGGTAGATGAAGTTGATGTCTTTTCATATTGACGTGACCAACTTTGCAAGTTGATATCAGAGATATTGAACTTGTTAGAATTCATCATCATGGTGGGCTACTTGACCTTACTAAGGTTGACCAACAACAAATCCTTGTTGAGGGAAAGGATTTGTGAGCACGGTTGGTTAAGATGCCATAGGATTCTGAGGTAGTTGCTGCATGGGCAACTGACCTCTAGAATCTTCTTGGGCTTCCCACATTTTGTGCATCTAGGGTAAGAGGGGACACTCATGACTATAATGGCCATGTACACCACAACATGCATAAGGCTTGTTCAAGGGAATAGCCTTGGTTTGCTTGGACTAGTCTCCATGTTGATAGTTGTTGATTTTATGTTGGTTTCCATAGGGTTCATTAGTTTGAATACCTTGGTTACCCTTCCCCTTATTCCTTTTCTTTGAATTTTGAGAATTGGTTACACTCTGCTCTGCAAACACTTGACCTTGAGGGTGCGGTGGCTATTGGGGCTGAGGATGCATGGGAGGATGTGATGCTAATTCTTGAGGGGCTATAGTTCTCGAGGGTGCATATATATAATATGGTGAAGGTTCAATGGTCAGGTAGACAGGTTGATCACTAGCTGGCCCTAACATCTGCTGATGTGGTTAGGTAAATGCGTAAGAGGTGCTTTGTCTTGAATACATGTTGCTAAAGGAGGGGAATAAGTGTTGGAGGAACTGATGCCCCCCCAAGAGATAACCATAACTCTACTGAGTATATGGTGAAGGATGTGAAATAGCTCCAATGATATTGTTGGTGATATGAAATTCCCTTGGTGCATTGGCACCACCAGGATGGGGGAGGTCTCGTATAACGCTATAGACATAACTAGATTGAGCATAAACAAAGTCATATCTCATATAGTTCTGGAGAGACTCTTCCTCTGTATGAGGAAAGTGAGATGTGACATATCTGGAAATAGGTGCTAAAAGAGTCCAAAGAAACCAATTGAGGTAGACACGGTCTTTGAAGGGTGAAGCATTACACATGCTCCTCCATTTATGCCATTCATGAAAATGATCAGAAAGATGGGTGGCAGATGACCAATGGAATGTGAGCAAGAGCTTTATACCAGTTTCATATCAGAGAGGTAACTGAAAATATGAAAGGCACGCATTAGCAAGCGTCATGAAAATGGAATGAGAGGCGGCGAGCTGGTCAACATACCACTTCGCAGCATCTCTAGTGAGTGTGCATTAGAACAACTGAAGAAGAATAGAATCATCAGTGATGGAAGTGGATTAGCATAACATATGGAAAGAGCGGATATGGTTCATGGGGTCCTATCTAGAATTACCCTCAAACTTGGTCATGTCAGAGGGAAGCTTAGTTGACATAGCTTGCTAACTGACATTGTGGTATGTAGGGTCATTTCTCAACTGGCTAAAATCTGGGAAGCTTAACCCAGCCATGAAAGGTAGCATTAGAGTTTCCAGAACGGTTCCTCTAATGGTTCGTCTATATGTGACTACTTGTGTAGAACTAGAGGCAACACAAGGTTGGTTTCCTACACTTGTAGTGGGCCCTGACATGATGACAATATGTGCTGAAGCAGGCTCAGAATTGGATGAGGAATCATATGAACTAGAAAAATAGTTGTTATGGGGACTCGGGGGACTATCAACTTGAACCCTATGGGGAGGAGTAATATGCTCAAGTGAAAACTGGGGATGAAGGCCTCAGAGTCTCTGTGACAAATGCCTTGGTGGCGCAATGGTTGTAAGACACAAGTGACATGGAAATTTGTGAAGGGAGATCAACAAGATGTTTTTTCTTTGTGTGGGGAGATAAATTAATTAGGTTAAGTCTTCACTTGGAAGTGTAAACTAGGTGCCCTTTTCTTAAGGTGTTCTTGTGTGTACAAGTGTGTTTATTAATTAAGCCCAGGTCATGTTTGAAAAATAAAAACATTGTTGAAATAAGCTAAAATTAAAAACAGAAAATAAATAACAAATCAAATATATAAACCTCACCCAAAATGGGTTTCCAAACACTATGCTCGTTGGTAGTGAAATCAACTGAAAACACATGAAAAAGGCTAAGTGTCGATGTGACTGGGATCAAATGACACTTTGCTGCTGCAAAGTGGTGGAGCAACAACAAAAAACTAGGGAGGAAAATTGTTGCATAAAGATAGGGAGATTGGTGTGAAGCGTAGGGAAAACAGTGGCACCGTAAGGGAAATGACCAAGCATGGTTCAAGATGAAACTTTGGATGGAAACAACCTATCTATGAAGATCTGAAAAAGGAAGGTACAAATTTGGAAAATATGGCTAAAAGCTCTGCAAAAACTAAAACTTCTTACTTAGCTAAACTCATCATGTAAAGATGGTAGTGTACTAGAAGCCCTAACGGGGTAAATTCCACTTCGATGAGTGAAACAGAGTAGCTCAAGGCCTAAGTGGTCTAAGACAGTGGTTAACCAACCCAAAAGATAACTCTTGGTAAAATCGAGAAGCAAATCAGAAAAAATCCTAGAAAACATAAACTTTTCAGGTACTGACTTGTTTAGGGGGATATCACACTTTTTGGGCCATAAAGGGCACCCTGGACCTCTAGATCACACTTTTGGGGCAGAAAAATGTGATTTCTTCTCTTCAGTTCTTGGCCAGCAAGTCTCGAAAACATTTTTCGTCTCTGTCGCGACTGCTCCCTGTGACCTGCGTAAATGACTAGAAAGTTAAAATTTGACTAATCTATGGTTAGAATGCTAGTAAATGACATTAAGAGACTAAAAAAAGAAAAACCCTAAGCTAAAAATTGAAGGTCACCCATGTTTTTAAATCACAATTAAAGATGCAGTGGAGTCGCCAATTTGTTGATAAGTATTCTTCTTGAAGGTGTACGAAAAGAAACTACTTTAGGTTATCAATGAAAAAAACCCTAACAACAAAAATTGTTGCTAAATAATGTAGATCTACAACAAATGATAGAAACAAGACCTACAAAAGCCCTGATCTATGCAATAGAAATAGTTAAACAACATAATGGAAAAGTAAAATAAGTAGAAATGACTCGAATAATCCAATGGAAACCAGATATATAAAGATAGTATTTTATTAAACAACTCCTGTGAAGGGAACAAATGTTGGCTTCATGGGCCCTGACCTAGGTTCAACTTTAATTAGCCAAGAAAATCCCTACACTACTGGCCCTTTCAGCATCAATCCGTAGAATTCAGACTGAAGACTCACCCAAAGTAGTATAGGGGGATGCAGAAACCAAGTTTCCACGCCCTGAGATAGTTGTGATGTCATTTTATACCCTAACCCTTCCTTCGCACAGACTGATAAGCCCTTTAGGGCTTATCGATATACTTTTCTTGTTCGGCTTTGGCACCTTCGTGAAGGACTGCGATCATCCTTCATGTGCCCTAAATAGGCAATTTAGACACTTACGCACCTCTATAATTACCCTTACTTTTGTGTCTACCTAGATTAGCTTAGTTATTGGATAACTTCAACATGCATTATGATTATCTTCGCGTAAATAGATATTCTTACTTGTGTTCGTATGACAAAGTAAAACACATAGATTTGCGCATCAATACAACATTAAATCATAAACCTAGTATTCAAGATAACATAACTGCATACATTCATAACAGAAGTAAAATAGCTCATACATAGGTATCTCCAGAATAATTCTCTTTATTGATGTTTCAGATCTTTAGTATAGACTCTAACTTCCCTACGTACACATCTACAAGGGTCCTCGCACTCAGCTGTAGACTTCTACCCTACGCCTCTATGCAAATTACTGCAAAGCCTCCTTCCTATGCTAAGACTCTTCACTCTCAGGTCTCACAGACCCATTACATAAACATAGCCAGACTCAACTAAACTAAACTGCCTTAGACTCTTCTAAGACTTCCTTTTTATACAATCCCATGCTCTGCGGACCATGGGTGGATCTCTTAAAGTCAACACAAGTTACATAAACTAATGGTGGAAACCCTTTTTGACTCTTTACATATTCGCGCTTTGTTACCATAAAATGCGGAGACTTTACATTTTTTATAGAAAAATTGGGCCTTTAGCCCCAAAACTTGGGCTTTTAACCCCAAAATTGACCCTAGGGGACCTGTTCCAAACAGGTCCCCAACACAAAGTGGGTGCTTCGCCTTGAGTCACATGGCTAGTGCGAAGATCTTATCATAAAGAACTCCCAGCTCTACTTGGACTACTTAAACCTCAGTGGTACACTGTGTCATCGCCTGCTTCACCAGCTCTACCAGCTACTTCGTCGTTGGTCCTATGTTGTCCATGTGTAATTTCTATTGTGTTTCCTATAGAGTAGTCAGTTTGCCTTGAATGGTGGCCGTGAACCATGGGGGCTTCATTCAATGAACCTTTGACATATCATGTGCATTCGTGCCATATTAAATAATACCCTTAATTTGACTATACATTGGAAATACCTCTAAAAACAAGTAATTTAACCCCCCACCAATATGTACCCAATACACCTTCCCAATTAAAAAAACCCCTACTTTCACTAAATATTGTAGGTATCCATTTTTTCATTAATATATTTTACACCTGTTTATTTTTTTTCACTAACTTCAGGCTCCATTTTTTTATACCTGCCAATAGAAAAACCCTTTACCCCTTATATATCCCCAAATGTATTATGTCATTTCTACCTCAATATATATCCCCCATTATGAACCCATGTGGTATGATATTTCTCCTCCAGTGATGCCCCTATGGCAAGAACACATATGCTTCATCTAGGCAAGGCCTCAGTCTTGCCTTCAATACTACCTCCTTGTGTTGTGTTGTTTCCACCTATTCCTTGAGTGCCTTTGTTTCCTGTAGCTTTGCCAACCTCTGCATGAAGGTGACGGGTCTTTTTGTTGTGTTGACCTTTTCATACCTCTACTTCAGTTCCCGTGCCTCATTTTCTAGCCTCTACAGGTTGGGATCTTCCTGTAGACTGGTAACTAATTCGAGTGTTTGTTCAAAGAGCATAGTGCAATCCTTCACTGCGGTATCGACAGTTGCAAGGAAATCTTTGATAGCAGCCTTGCGCTGCTCTCTAACTTCTGGTGTAATCGAAGGTTGGGCCCCTAACTCATGTTATGTGATCTTAAGGTTTAGTTTAGACTTAACTTTAGCCAGCTCTATCTATGTGTCACGTACACCTGTAGCGAGCTTCCAAATTCTTGCATCAACTGGTGCATCTTTTGGGATGTTCAGCTTTGGAACAGTCGGCATGCCTCAGTCACCACAATTGTTGTGCACTCATTCTTCTCTGTGATCTTCAAAAGAAGATCAATCATGGATGTCTTCTCTACAAAAATCTAGGCATTTTTCACCTTCTTCTCTTTAAGAACATTCAATGCACATTGTTCCCAAGTCTTAAGTTCCACGATTACACTGTCTTTCAAGGTGTGAATGGTTTCACTTGGAAGTGTGATCAAGTTTAACCTGACTTTCTTGAGAGCACTGAAAGTGGCCCTATCAACTTCTGTTTCTATGGTCAATGCTCCATCCAACAACGCGACCACCTAGGGTCCATTGAGCAGACCATCTTTGTTGCATCTGAAGTTCTAGGTGCCAAATTGCTTGATGTCATGCTGCCCCACCCTACACTAGTTTGTAGTTGAGTAGCCTAGATCTACAGCTCATATAGACCCATTTGAATGGCGACTGTTGGGTCCCTATAATACTAGTGATTACCCCATTACTATTTTAGTTATACCCCTTATTAATATTGTTGTGCCCCTATTGTCCCCATATTGTTATTACTATGCCCCACAGAATCCCTCTATTGTTATTTTTGTGGCTTTATATTATTATTGTTAGGTCGGCTGGGTTATATTGTGACTCCTTAGACTCCTATATATAGAAAGGAGGTTGTCATTTGAATCATCCAAGAATTGTTCATTTATGTAATGTAAAGGAGGTTTCCCCCTCGAAGAGGCTGAATTCTAAGGCGTTGATCTATCTTTTCTATCTTTTCTTGAGCTGGTTTCATAACAATAAACCTATGGTTATGGATCAACCAGACAAAACCCTTGCCCTCAAATTCCATTTTCTTGACCATACACTATCAATATCACAATTGGTCCATAAGAATTACATGGTACCTCTATCCTTGGACCTTCATTCATCATAGTTATGGGTCATCCGTAAACCCACGATTATGGGTCAACCACACAAAACCCTTGTTTTCAACAACATTCAGTTTTGATTCACCCACAAACCCATGGTTATGGGTCAAACACACAAAACCTTTCTCTTAATTAGATTATCTTCAACAAAATATTCTCAAGAGGGAACTTCACACAATATGGACCAATACTTCCTAAGGGGGGAAGATTTATCTGAATGGAAAATGGCATCCACCCATTGTATTATAACTCAAGAAGGCTATAAATAATATGCCTCACTTTGTAAAAGGACAAATTGGTCCACTGCAATGTAGCTGTAATGGTTTCGCTTGTTTTAATAAAAAGTTTTTTGTGTTTTCTTCTTCTCTCTTGGCGTTCTCAAATATTGGACCCCACGATATAGATCAAATCCATATTTCAGTTTGAGTATACCTTCAACTTGTTGGGAGAAGAGAGTTCCCAAGCTTGCTAGAGAAGATAGCAAGGCTTGTCTTACAACATGAAGATGAGGGAGTATCACTCCCATGATAGACTCCAAGCACCATTGGCAATAACTCATATTTATAAATGGATCATCTAGAGGCGTGGGATTCAATGGATACGTTTGAAATTTAATCCACCTCTACTACTAGGGCTACATGAGCATCAATCCAAGAAGAAGAAGCCCAAGCATGGAAGGACATAGAGGAGAATTAAATATTCTATTTAGTAGTGGCAACCACAACTAGTTCATCTTGGGACATCAAGCAAACACTTAGATAGCTAAATGAATAGGAGAAAATAAGAGAGGAAGATTGAGTTTTTGAAGGATGAGAAACTATTCCAGTAAGGGGGTATAATGGGCCTCCCAAATAGGTAAATTATAAGGCTCATCAGTGCACTCCTAGGGAAATAGAACAATGGTTAACACCACATTTTGTACTTAATAGTATATTTTGCTAACTTAATGAGTTTCTAGAGGATTCAATGTGGTTTTCATGCTATATGTTCCTTAATATGTTTATTGTGCAAGATTTATAAAGATATTGAGCATATTTTGAAGAATCCAACACTAGAGATATTCTATGGAGTTTATCCCTGCAATAGGAAGACCCAAACTTGGCTGACTCATGGAATTTAATGCCTCCTCATGTTGATGCGAATTGCATCTAGGAAAAGATCCCTTATTTTTTGGATTTTACGAAAGAATGTAGCCCCCCTCTCAAAGAGGCTACTTCCCCACTTGATGTATAAATAAGAGATTCGAATTGACCCTAGAGGAAGTCGTAGTAGAGAAGGAAAATATTAGGCTTTTGAATATTTTTGGGAAAGTTTTGCAACATTGTAATTTCTATTGTAAAATAGATTTTCAATTAATGGAAGCAATTCCTTATTTCAGTTATTGGCTTGGTTATACTTCAAGGACTCTAAGTATCCTTAAGATGGGCCCACCCCAGGAGCTTTGGAACCATCTTGTATTTCTGTTGCTATTATTTCAGTATTTTGCATCGCCTTGTTTAGATTTTGAATAAGTATTTCTAGAAATTACAGTTTGATAGCTTTGTGCTTGGTTAAAGTAGGTAGCTTTATGAGTTAATCTTCTTTGAAAGTCATTTATACAATTTGTCAGCATATTAGATCATTCATATCACTTATCATTTCATCTTTACGTCTTTCCCCATTTCATTTTGTTTGTTTTTATAATTTCTACAATTTTATGTGTTTATGCGCAACTAAGGTTATGGTTACAAAGAAAAAACAAAGCTTGGTTTTGTAACAATAGAGCCTAGACTTAATGGTCTCATGCCTTTACTAGTTGAACACATCATTTCCATCATCCCTAGATCGCTTTTTCACTTTAGGTTTACATTTTGTCCATTTTGTTGGCTTGCTAGTCTCTTCCTATAACAAAATAGGGAATCCTATAGCAGTCTGCAAACATTTCCTTTTCTTTGCCCAATTCAACAATAAACCCTTGATAAATGTATTATAACATGTTTGGGATGTTGATGATGGAGTTTAGAAGTATATAAATCTCATGAAGTTGCCTTTAGATGTTTTATTATCTGTTTTCTAAGTGTTGTTTTTATATTTTGTAACATAAGTTTCAGGTTTACTTCCCAAGTCCTTTATTTCCAAGCAAAGTGTGCTTTTCATTTCTTGCAATAAGCACAAGTGTGTGCCATTTCATGCATGCAAGTTACTTATGCAATTTCACTTTCATATAACATAGTTAGCCCAACAACTTAACTATATTTTTGTTCATTGCGCCAGGAGGTTCTCTACAACCCAGTATAGGGGAGATGTGTAGGCGTTAGTTGTAATGTAAGAAATATAGTATGTCAACATTTTTTAAGAGTTGCCTCAATATGTTAAATTTATATTTATTTACATGTTATTTCTATCAAAATTTAATGTAAAATATTGTTTAAATTATGGTGGGAAGTAACTAATGATAAATATGTTATTTATGTGAATATGAGTTATTTTCAAGGATTTCATTTTTGGATTAAAAAATCACTACACAAAACCATAAAAATCATGCAAGAATATTGGATGCATATTCATAAATTATGGCATAAAATATGTGATGCAGTTATCCACTTGACATTATGTTATGCAAAGGCTACAATAAGACCTTCAAGTTATGCCCAATCAAATGTTCAAATTTTCTTTTAATAATATTGAAAAACAAATATTTAGTTTTCAAAGTTAAACATTATAAGTTGCATTTTTCAAGGCTAAAATAATAATGGTCAACGAGCGGATCAATTGCTAGAGTAATGTATAAGGACTAATAATGGTTTTGTAACCATATCTAAAGTTAGCTGTGCCGAGAGGTGCTCTACAACCTAGGGGAGAGTGTAAGCATTAGAAATAATGTAAGAAAGATAATATGTCAACATTTTTTAACTATTGGCTCAATATGTTAGATTTATATTTATTTATACGTTATTTCTATCAATTTTTTAGGTTAAGAATTTCTTGAATTATAGTGGGAAGTAACAAATGGTAAATATGTTATTTACATGAATATGAGCATAAAGATCTAAAAATCATGCACTATTATTGGAGTCATATTCATAAATTACAACATAAAATATGTGATGCAGTTATCCACTTGACATTATGTTATGCAAAGGCTACAATAAGACCTTCAAGTTATGCCCAATCAAATGTTCAAATTTTCTTTTAATAATATTGAAAAACAAATATTTTTTTTCAATGTTAAACATTATAAGTTGCATTAGTCAATGCTAAACTAATAATGGTCAATGGTTAAATCGATTGATAGAGTCATGTCTTGGCAGGACTAATAATGATTTTGTAACCATATTTAACTTTAATTAATAAGCACATAAAAACTTAATACTCAATAAACATACAACATAACAGTATTCGAATATTCAACCCCACTTTACAATGGATATTATTAACTTGTAAATGGGCTTCGTTACACCATGACTTATCAACACAACGTGCCCAAAAACCATAACTCATTTCACAATCAAAATATTTTAATTTAATTTTATAACATTTTTTTAATTAAATTTAAATGAAAAAGGGTTATATTTTAAAAGAAAAAACATTGTACTTTTGAGATATATATAAACCCTCTACCCTCACTACTACTAAAAATATTTCATGGATATTCAATATAATTAAATCAAGGTTTTATTAAAATGAAAAATGAGAATACTTTTATATATAGAGACGTGGAATTTATATAATCCCAGCCTAGATCCATCTTAACTCTGTATCTTCCAAGTGCCGAGAGGCATCAAATCTCTTTTCACTCCAAAAGAGGTTCACACCTCAAGAGATTTGATTCCTCTCGACACTTGGTAGATCCAGAGTTAAGATGGATCTAGGTTGGTCTAACCTATATTCCAACATCTCTCACCTACATAAGGATTAGAAGAGGAAAGAGATAATGCTTGTTGCACACATAGTGTCGACCCCTCTTAAGTTTGTATGAACCCTATGTTGATAATTAAAGTCGAGACTCTTGGAGTGCAACATTGTTGTTGCATTATTGACGGCCATCACTTGTCATCGAACCCCTAATTTTTTTTGAAATAGACCAATTATTCTGCCTCCTAAATATTCTAATGGATTCTACATTAATATAGTGAATGATTATACTTATAAGTTCATGGAGAATAGTACTATCCACCATTATTATGAATCATTCCTTTGCTAAAGAAATAGAGTATTCCTTCTATCACTACTAGAGTTGTAGTTTTATGGTGAAGTAGGGTGATCAGAATGTCAACGATATTCAACAAAAGAGATAGTTTAAGCATTGATTATAATAAATCCATTCCATTTTTGGGTAAGAATAAGACATGACTAGTAATGATGATATAGAAAGTCATTATGGTTATGGCATGGTGTAAAAAAATAAAATGAGTCTTTGAAATGTCAACACCCAATTAATAGTACCTACATCATTAAAGTTTAGGAATACAACATGGGTGTTTTAACCTATCCATGTTAGTGGCTCCCATGTTATTGATGTATAGGTGTAAATTAATGCACACACACTATTATATATGTGTATGGGTGCAAAATTTCATCCATCTTATTCCCCCAAAGGGATATCAGTGATTGAATAAAAATGAATGACAAGGAGAAATGCATATACTAAGGAAAAGAGCTATTCAAGAGAAATCATGTGTAAATAAAAGATACAGTTAAATCATCAAAAATGTAATACCCCTATAATGTATTGTATATATTTCTATTAGGATGGTGAGCGATGTTGTGTTGGGCCAATATGCCCGTGTGAATATACTTGTTTTGGGGCTTGCATGCCTATGTTTTATGTTTTGAGGCTACAATTCTTGTGTAGTTTAGGCCAATGAGCCTGAAAATGTAATATGTAAATAATGATATGCTATGCTATGATATCCACTTTTAAGTTCAGAACTAAGCTAGACACCAAATTGGTGTATGAGACCCCCTTGTTTGTGGGACAAGGGACCCACCTTAATAAAAATGGTTAATAAAAACACACCACTGTTGCAGACCATGTCACACATGAGAGATTAAAAGGGGCTCAAGCTTCGCAAGAGTGGAAGATAAGGGGATGGAACCATGACATGGTCCCTGAGCCCAATGAATACCATAAAGCTAAAAAAAAAAAATTATGCACACAAACCAATGTTAAGAAGACACAACATAAGATTAAATTTCCAAATGGTGGGGGGTGAGTTCCTCAAGTGACACTAGGTGGAAATCATTCATGCATACAAAATTCATGTTTCCCATTATTCCATTTTTCCTTCCCCATATCATTCAATCATCATTGCTTGTGATTCCTATTGGTTATCCCTATTCCATTGTTGGTCCATTACTGGTGTGCTACAAGTTCTTGCTACAAAATGAAAGGTTTGTGAACCTAAATAACCCTTGAACCCTATAACCTAATAAATTAATGTAAAATTCCATGGTGTAATTATCTGACCAATTCTCCTTTCTCATCCTATGTAAGGCTAGAGCTTGGAGGGGAAATTGGTTAGGAAATTTTGCCTAGTGTGGTGCCTAGGAGGTTCTTGAAAGGCTCCTAAGGGTAGATAGAACTCCCACAATTGTATTTCTTTGAGACTTCTTGACTACTCTGCACTTAAATCCCAAGAAAATTTGGTGGCACTTCCTCACAGACTATATATGTGGAGAAGGAGTGCACTATCTTAGGATGTGTAGTGTGGGGGATGCAAGGCTATAGTTAGGGAGGCTATTAGTGTAGGTACATGGCATGAATTGTGTGTCCCTAGTTGGCTTGAAGTGAGCCCTTTCCCCTTATGGAGTTAAAAGCTCCACCTCGAGGGTGAACCACTATTGAGAGTTTTATACCATTTGGTTTATGGTTGGGTGGAATGCCTGAGGCCTGTAATCATTTGATGGTTAGTTATAGAAGATAAGTGGTTTAATTATGTGATTAAATGAAAGATGTTTCATATAATCTTATATATATCTGCTATGCATATCCCCTGTGAATTAATTATGCCTAATTATATGAATATATTCTATAAGGCATTTAATTTAATATTGTAGCCATTTCAATGTTCATATGTTGTCATATATTTTGTGGGTTTATGCATTCTAGTAAGACCAATATGATCAGGCTAATTGATAGATAATAGGGTAAAATGAATGGGATAATCATGGGAGTGTTGACCTCTCAATGAATGTGCTTATATCACTTTTAAAAGAATGTGAATGCTAAGGACCCTTGTAGGAACAAAAATGCAATTTAACAACTAAGTTATGTTCCTATTTCAAATCACAAGACTTAGAGGTATACCTTGAATTGAGATCTTAGATGAGTTTGTTGATATAGATTGTCATTGATGTCAATAAGGAAATATTTTGGGATACTAAATATTAATGTGAAGCCAAGGAGAAGCAGATCCGTGAAGTAACAGGAGAAAGAAGCCAAGAAGGGAATCCATTGGAAGTCAAGAACATGAGCTATCAAAGAAGAGCTATTGGAAGTCAAAGGAACAACTATTGAAGGAAGAGAAGCATATTGGAAGCAAGAGAAGCAGTTTATCGGAGCATATCACATATGCCCAAGGGTAAGTGCTAAAGGAAAGAACAATGACACATCTCACATATACCTAAGAGTAAGTGCTAAAGGAAGAAAACAATGAAATCGGAGGAGCATTGCAGACCCAACAATTATGTTACAATACCCCTCTATTGAAATATCGCATCCACCGCATCATGAGTCTTCATTCCTTGTTACACTGAAATCCTTGATTGCGATATGAGTTGTGGACCCGATGGTCCCATTATAACACGCAATAAGTAATATCACATTCGCTGTATCAGAACCTTCGTAAGTTATGAAGGCTTGTCACGTTAAAACTTTGATTTTGATATAATATACATACCCGAAAATTTTATGGTAACAACCCTAATGTAATATCACATCCTCCTATCGAAACTTTCATATCACAATTCATAAAGGAATATCACATTAAAAACTGCGATTGCAATATTATTGCAGACCCAATTGCACCAATATAACCTAACTTGATGTAATATCACATTCGTTGTCACAAAGTTCAAAATGGATGACATGTTAAAACCATCGTTTGCGATAAAGTTGTGGACCCGATTGAGTTATCAAAAGAATCTTATTGGAATATCACATCAGTCAGAAGTAGGGGCATTGTCAATATTAATATCAGAAGACAGAGCATTGCACAACTTGAAAGACCTTTGATTTTTAGGAAATTACGATTTAAGCAGTGATGTGGCATGTGGGACTGCCAGACATCTATTATAATATGAATTTTCATAAATAAATAGGTTTATGATATAATTGTAATGTGTTACCCCATACACAAGTCGGCCTCTCCTCGAATGATCTAGGATAACATCAAACCACGCTTATGTCAAAGGAGACCTCACAATGGTGGTAAACATATACTAGAGGAGCCTACTTCACTTGCTGAGCTGCAGGCCTGCCCTCTTGCTATCACATGCTTTCAACACCAATCCTGTTATTAGTTCTGTGAGATGGTTGCGAGAATCCAGTACCATGATGAGTTGGTCAGGTTGTTTGTGCTTCATCTACATAATAGCCAAGTCACTCTAGTAGGTGTGACATTCACCTTGACACCGGAGTCTATTTCTTTAGCAACTGGCATTCTAAATGTTGGAGAGCAGTGGAATAAAAGGCAACAAATTGACAGGGAATATTATGAGCCATACATCAAGGCTGGTTATCAAAGATAACTCAGCAGAGTTTTTCCCTTTCGGTATTTGAAAGACTCATATGCTCCCTTGATGAAACTCATAATTAAGTATTTCAGCTATGAGGGCCGGTTTTATCGCCTATATGCCTATCACATCAGATTGTTGATGCACTTTACCAGGGTGAGAATGATGAATCTCCCCTACTTCATGTGCTAAAATATTGAGAAAATGACCACCCCGGTGCAAAGAAAGACTCCTCAACAACAATATAAAAACATATACCATTTTGCACTAATAAAGATTGTGGTCATGCATCAACTTGGTTTGCAGAACATCTCATGGGAGGATTTCATTTCTCATGAGGTCTTCACGGCTTCTCAAGTACCTCTAGAAGCTTTTCATGAGATAGGTGGATCTTCACATCAACAGGAGAGTCATGAGACGCAGACCGCCAGTGTACCGGTGTTTGTCACCTATCAAAAGGGCACTAGAAAGTTGTTTGCAGCAGCAAAGCGAGTATTATCTCCACCCAGGGTGGAAGGGGTCTCGCTTCCTCCATCAGTAAAGCAGGTTCACGACAAGGGAAAGAGGCCATTACATGATGAGGGACCTTTAGGTGAGCAGGAGACAGATTTCATTCTCATTCAGGATGATGACACTGATTTGGGCCCACAAAGCTCAAAGTTCAAGGAGATCATCCAAGAGCAACATGCGGACATCAATGATTTTTCCCTTAACTTAGAAAGAGCCAAGTGGATAATAAAATACCTGGAGAAAATAAACAAGCAGCTAGAGGATCAGTAAACCATTATGGAGCTGCAAAACATACGAGAAAACAACCAAGCTGCCAAGAGGAGGAAATTGAAGCTCACACCACTTGAGCAAGAAATCAGTGCTGATCGAGAATCTTGGCTTGAGAGAGTGAATATCCACTTAGAAAGGTTGCTAGAGAAGTCCAACAGGGAGAAAACAATGTTGAGGCATATGGCCTACCATTACATGGCGAGAAATAAAAGTTGCAAGGCAAGAATAAGAAACTTGAAGGCCAAGTTGAAGAAGGCATCAAGGAGACAAAAGGAGCAAGATAGACTTCAGATCTTGGCTGAGGCTTCCTTGGCCCAACACATCACTTGATGGACAACACTCAGCCCAAATTTAAAAATATTTGGGATACTTTTAGCAATTTTGGAATTTTTGGGCCAAAACACAGGATTTTCTGCCCAATGCGCCGCGCCACCTGGTGCTCGCTTTTGATGGAGGCCTATTTTTGAGGAAAAATCAAATTTTTTGAATTTTTCATGGATAAATATGCATTCTCACCAATGGCCATGAAATTTTGACAGGTTTTGAGCCCCCAAAAAGGTCAAAAACACCCTAAAAATGACCTTTCTACCCCTTTTTGGACACACAAGAAGCAATGTTGGGAGTACTACGTTTTGGAGGGACAAATGGAGGCCAAATTTAAAAATTACACTTTTTCTGGAAATTAGACAGGCAAACCTTTCCAACAAGCACACTTGGAGAAAATTTGGACACCGGGAAGGCCTCCAAAAGCAGTTGAGAAAAGGCGCTATGCATAGGGAAATCAGTGCAGCGCATTGGGGAAATTTTGCTCAGTTTGACCAAAAATACTCTGTTTTTCGCTTGGTTTCTTGACAATTTGACTTTTCTTCTTCTTAATGTCAAAATTATGATGTAATTTAATGTAATTTGATGGATCTTGATGTAATTATGCTAAATTTTCACTCATAGATGTAGATTCATCCATCAAAAAGTAGTTTGCAACTGAATGAATCAGTTCCCTAGTTTCTAGAGGCAAGCTGTTCCACTACCTAATTTTTAGTTCTCAATTTAGAATTGGACATATCATGTAATTTTTTAGTCACTAGCAAAGGTTGGACTTTTGGGAAAGTTTGGAGCTTCATTGTATATTCGTTTTCAGCAGTTTTGGCTAAGGAATAGACCAGGGTTTGCAGCACTCTATGGGATTCATGTGGCTTTTTGCTTTGATATTGTGTTTCCTTCTATAAATGCAAGTTTATATGTGTTTTATTTATTCCATTCTCTCTCTTGTTTCATCTTAACTAAAACAAACAAGGATAAAGGTAGAATCCATTGAAATTTGTAGTGCTCTACCTAGGGTTTGCTTAGTTATTTATGTTTTCAGCTATTTGAAGAGGATCCCTGAAGTTTTCTTGCCCTCTTCAACTCCTAATATGTCTAAAGCTCTCCATTTCATTCAATTTGAAGTATAAAATCAATTGCCTACCTTGCCCCATTGAGATCTCTGCAAAACTAAGCCTCATTCCCCAGACCCAAAATCTGCCTTTCCATTTGAGCCAACAAACATCATCAAACTCAATCAAACCCTTTTGCACACATACCTAGCCTAAAATCAGTCTTCAAATTAGTCATCTCAAGCCTTATTGAGCATCTTTGCTGAGATTGATAGGAGAGAGCCCTCTTCCGACCTGGTAGGGCTAACTACCAGGTTAAGCGTGGTTTGATGTTATCCTAGATTCTACCTTTCTTAGCCTGAGGTAGATTTAGGCACTAACACCAGGTACCAAAGTTTATTTCTTGGTTATTGTTATGTTTGTACAAACTTTGGACACATGGAAAAATATTGTAGGGCATATCGCAAAGATAAATATTATGGTCCCCAACAACCTTTGAGAAGCAATTTTGCAAGAAGAAGTCATAAATTCTTATTCATAAACAACATAGAGTGCTTCAAGTGTCATAGCATTGGTCAGATGGCATGCGATTGTAACTTGACTTGGGTAGCGACTCAAGCTAGAACTATGCCAGAGAAGAAAGTTACACAAGTATGGAGAAGAAAGAAAATACAATCCAAAAATCTCCTAAACTCTCCAGCCAACAACACATGTTGTTGACTTGATAAAGATATCCTTGATATCCGAGTGTTTGATGATGGGATCTGCCAAAAAGAGACCATGCATATAGTTAGGGGGAGCTTGTGATACTTGATCATTATTGCAGAAGCTATCCGTGAAAGGGTCCTTATGAAATCCTTGATGAGCTATATTGACAATCATTCTTTGATGGATCATTTCTTAGGAACACTCCTTTGAAATAACATAATATCTTAACTATCCAATGGAATGTTACTGAAGATGTTTTTTCACTCGATCACTAAGTAGAAATAGAGTAGCAGAGAATAATAGAGAAGGCCATCTAATGCTAATAAGGCAAATAACTATGTTGTTGTTATTATAGAAGTTGAATGTCTCGACTTAGGGATATGATGTGAGAAAAGGTAAATTGTCGACACAAATAGATGCAACCTTCAAACAAATAGATACATCTGGAAATGGAGCTTGAATGGTTTTTTCACTACACAAGCAAGAGCAGTTGGTAGCATTTAACATAGTTGAAGCATTGCAAAAAGTTGTCAGTCAGTAGAAAGAATTGAAAATATAGTCACAGAATGATATCAAAATCTGCTAATGGAGATAACTTGCAAAAAAACACAAGGAAAATATGGCTCATCAAAAGGACTATAGAAAGAAGAATGTTGTGTAGTCGAATATAGCTCAGGTTGATGCTGGTCACTTAGAAAAATGGAAACAGTAAGGCACAACCTCCCACCATTTCATCTGAGTGAAATGATGTTGAAATATTGGATGGAAATGACTTAAGGAGAAGCACAAAGATATAAAGGAACTCATATATGAAGAGAGATAGAGAGAAAAATACAGTGGCATTTCTCTTAATTCAGACTATGAAGACCTCTTAATTATGATTGTGTAGACAACATAATACGAATTGCAGAAGAATAAAAGCTTGGATTTGGAAATTTGGTGTATGGATATTTGGTGTCTGTTTGGAAGCACCGGAGTGGAGCATCTTTAAGGCATCTTTGCGCACACTTGAGCATGGTTAAAAGAAAAATTTAAAGGTTTGTTTGGGACATTCTTGGAGTAGAATTGTTGAAGCCATGATAAAGTAGTTCTTTTGAGACATGAAGAACATATTATGTGCTAGCTGATGATAAGGCAACAATATCTCTATCTTGAGTAAAATGAAAGAAAAAAAAGAGCACCATGACAAGCGATGCAGTTCGACAGGGGGAGTCCTTGTGCACTCCTTTGCCATTGATGTCAAACAGGGAGAGAAGAAGAATATTGCCATCAACGAAAAAGGGGGAGATTGTTGATTTAGATTGTCATTGATGTCAATATGGCAATATTCTGGGATACTAAATATTAATGTGAAGCCAAGGAGAAGCAGATCCATGAAGTAACAGGAGCAAGAAGTCAATAAGGGAAGCCATTGGAAGTCAAGAACAAGAGCTATCAAACAAGAGCTATCTGAGGTCAAAGGAAGAGCTATCAGAGCAAGAGAAGCATATCAGAAGTGAGAGAAGCAATTTATTGGAGCATATTGCATATGCCCAAGGGTAAGTGCTAAAGGGAAGAATAATGACACCTATCACATATACCTAAGAGTAAGTTCTAAAGGAAGAAACCAATGAAATCGGAGGAGCATTGCGGGTCCAATAGTTCTGTTACAATACCCCTCTATTGAAATATCGCATCCACCGCATCACAAGTCTGGAAGCCTTGTTACACTAAAATCCCTGATTGCGATATGAATTGCAGACCCGATGGTCCCATTATAACACGCCCTAATTAGTATCGCATCCGCCATATCAGAACCTTCGCAAGTTATGAAGGCTTGTCACGTTAAAACTCTGATTGCAATATAATATATAGACCCGAACAATTTATGGTAACAACCCTAATGTAATATCACATCCGTCTATCAGAACTTTCATATCGCAAGTCATAAAGGGATGTCACATTAAAAAATGTGATTGCGATATTATTGTAGACCCGACTGCACCACTATAACATAAATTAATTTAATATCGCATCCGTTGAATCACAAAGTTCAAAGGGGATGACATGTTAAAACCATTGATTGCGATAAAGTTGGGGACCTGATTGAGTTATCAAAAGAATCTTATTGGAATATCACATCCGTTAGAAGTAGGGGCATCGACAATGTTAATATCAGAAGACAGAGCATTGCACAAATTGAAATACCTCCAATTTTTTTGTGAAATTGTGATTTAAGCATTGACATGGCATGTGGGACCTCCAGACATCTATTATAATAAGAATTTTCATAAATAAACAGGTTTATGATATAATTGCAATGTGCAACCCCATACACAATTTGGCCTCTCCTCCAATGATCACGTCTTTTGGGTATTGATGAGATTCATATATATATATAAAGATAAACGCTTCACCTCGAGCATGGAATTGAATCTTGGACATCCATTACAGAGCAAAAGGATAGTTCACAACTTGTGAATGTGAAGGAACAAGAGAAATAAAAGTCGAAGTTTGAACGAGTGAAAGAGGAATCCGAAGGATGAGTGAGTGTAGAAGGAGCCGAAGGTCCAACGGAAGAAGAAGGAAGTCAAAGGTCGAGCATTTTGTTGACTGGGTTATTCATTGAAAGGATCAGACCTAGAGTGAATCCATAGAAGCATAGTTCACAATCTGTTAAAAATATTGCATAGACAAGGTCGTTTTAATTGAATACACAACATGTAGTCACAACAATCACTCCTATGAAGGAATTACTATTGAAGCGCCAATTATGAACCTGTTACCACGACAGTAAGAACAAAGGGTTGAAATAGATAGTTGTTTTGAAAGGACATTGAGGCCTAGCGCAGATATCTTGTTGATAAACATCAACAAATCTTGAAGATCATGATGCATTGTTGAAATATTCATGAGGTAAACTTTGTAGACTCTGTTGGGAAATATGAATAATTGTGAAGACTCCTTCATATGAAGTCAGGTTGTCATCAATGAAGTAGCATGGAGACTACAATGAAGCTGTAGATTGAAAAGAACTCAGTGAAGAATATTTTGGGAGACAAAGTATAGTAGTGGGTTGGAGCCCAGAGGGTTGGTGCCCTGAAGGTTGGAGCCTCGAACAAATAAGGTAGGTGCCTTGAAGGATAGGCTTGGAGCCCTAGAGGATCGATGTCCTCAAGAAACTAGGTCGGAGCCTGTACTACATAAGGGTTGGTGCCTCTAAACTCAAGGTCAGTGCCTTGAGAAGATAGAGTCGGTGCCCTAGAGGTTGGAGCCTCACAAAATACCAAGTTGGTGCTTGGAAACAGGTTGGAGCCTGGGGAAATGAAGGTTGGTGTCTTCATCAAGGATTGGAGCCCTATATATTGTACTTGATTCATTATAAATATTATATTAATAAAAAAATTTATTCAGATTTCTCATTTTGTGTTCTAAATATAATTGTTTTAACTGGTAAAAGTAATAATTGAAAATGAATATTGATTCACCCCCCTCTCAGTATTTCCAATAGAGTTGTGGTAAATACCTCGGTTTAGTTCAGTTATAGAATCTAGGTTGATTCTACTTATAAATATTACAATACTCTTCGTGTTATAATATGTTAACATTGATATCAAGCATTGATGTCAAAGGAGTGGAAAAGCTCAGATATTTCCAAGCTAATTGGTGAACAATCATGGTGAAGAATATTGATCAAGGAGAAAGGAATTCAGAGTCATTCCTAGTGCATAAGATGAGATTAGAAGCTCTAGGAAACTACTTAGATGGATAGATCTTGGTAAGATCTTTCTAATGGTATATTGAACTCTACAAATGGCTTCCTAGATAAAAATATATTGTCATTCAAAGTTTGAAGGCAGAAGGGTCAAAGGTTGTAGAGATAAATCTAGTGATTAGACTTAGTGATCTCCAAACTTGGTGACAAGTTAGCAGTTTGTAAAATATGGAAAATCATATTGGAAAAAGGGCCCCAAATTTGAGTCAATGTACAGCTGGTTGTTAGATGTGGCAAGGCGGTCTAATAGAAAAGGCGCGTAGTGGAGGTAAGGAGGGTCCATATTAGACATGTGACCTGGACAAAGTTTCCCTGGAGTTTTTCAAGTCAAGCACAAGACTATAAGTCTGGGGTACTAGGATGATAGAGGAGTAGGGTGATATGACAGGAGATGTAGCATCATAGCAGGTGTTTATTAGTACACAAATTTAGAGCATGGGACCCCACTGATAACTCACCTCGATGATCCATCCCCACAGGATCTGAGGGAGCCTGAAAGTTTTATTCTCAGTGAAAAGCGAAGCGGGGTGACATGGTAGTTTGATAACAATGGGGTGACATGGCACTATCATGTTGGCCAAGCGATGTGGTATGGTGAGCAAGGATTGACAGAAATTTCAGAGTGAGAGGAGCCCAATTAACATGCAATCCCAACGGTCCATCCCTGCATGGAACCATAGGTACTCTGTGTTATTTTCTCTAGGGAGACGAGGACGAGGAAAATACAATATACCCATATATTTCCAAAGAAATCTACGTCTAAGCCCTTTAAATTTTTATGAAGAAATTCGATGGAGAAACACAGTTTGAGACCCCCTACCTCTGTACAATGACGTGGAATATTGATAACGTGGAAAAATGATGGGAGGACATGTGGCATGATTTTATTGGTCGTGTGGAGTGACATGGAGCTACGGTGTCTAGATGACATTGGCATGACATGCACCAATGAGGACATGACATGTGGCATGCATATTTGGCAATTTTGGGTGCTCACATGGACCAAAAATGGGTGACATGTGGCACCACTTAGCAAGTGACACATGGCTTCCTCACAGAGGTGGAAAACAGGTCAACAGTCAAGACACATGATCTAGGAGGTTAGACCTTGGTGATATTCAAACACACTCCAAGTTTTATTTCCAAGGTAATGGGTGTCAGGACAAAGAAATTCACAACAATTAATGGAGAAAGGCTTGTCTCACAAGATTAAGCTGATGAAGACACCCCATAAATTTTGAAAAGAGTGATATCATGACATATACAACTGGGAAGTACATGTGGAAATAGTAGAAGTCATGGACCAATCATGAATTACACGGTGGATGCATGACGGACCCTAATCGACTTGTAACCATGGAAGAAATAATCTCAAAAGTTTTAGAGGGTACTCAGGCATAAAATTACAAGGAAGTAACATAAGGACATGGTGGCTAAGACACACCATCTTAACGATTCTCCCATTAGAATAGACAGGGGGACGAAGTAAGTGGGACATAGTGGCATACAATCTGGTTGTGATGGGTCATCTCGATGATGTTTTGATTTGTAAGAGTGAACAACATGCTGGACAAGAAAAAACATGTAACCCTCGTGGAAATATCTTAGTGATAAATAAAGGATATTCATTAAGTTTCTCCCAAGAAATAAAAGTTGAGGGCTAAAGGTTTGCAACAGGACTTGGTTTTATATGTGGGCATATAGATCGAGGGCATAAAGGTTTCATGCGGTGGTTATATGTGGAGGTTTCCCGTGTTTAAAGTGGTAGGATTTCAGGCTTAACCATTGTGCTACGGGAGTTTAAAGGGTTGTGGGGGATCAAGCTATGAGGATAAGACCTCAAGCCCACATCGCTCCAGAGTCATGATTTAAAGTGTTAAGGGCTAAGCCTTTGGGTGTTCACAAAACATGAATGGATCAATAGCTTTGGAAGTTTGGTTATTTTCCACCAAACTGGAAGTACACTAACTTGTGATAAGAGTGCATGAACGAGTTTGTGGTTGTTATGGAAAAATGGAAAGATTTGGAGGTATATTTAGCAGTCTAGCCAAATATGGTAGTTTTCCAAATTTAGCCTTGCAGATAGAATTTCTACTAAATCCTAAAGAATTTCATAATTACAAATTTGTGCAATTTAACTCATATTTTCTCACAGAGACAGAATATAAGAGATTGAAGAATTCAGGAACACATCTAGAAGAATTGATATAAGTGTTACAAAAGTGAAAATAAGGATTTATGCATGTTAAAGAGTTGAAGTTAACTAAAGTTGTAAAACTAAAAATATCAACTCAAATTCTTTATAAGCATGATCAAACAACCAAGTTGGTTGTTGTTGGAGAAATGATATACATATTGTAGTATGCATCAGGGGTGTAACATATATCAGATTTGGTGTCTGGAAAGTGTTCTAATCGATCTTTTGGTATATGCAGCAGAGGTCAGAAATCAATGAATAATATTTTCTAAAGGTGTCTTTATGGTGGAAAATGTTGAGATGGGTGATTTGAGAGAAGCAAGTTGGTGTTGAAGAGAGTAATAAAAGGTTTTATCTATGCAAGGAAGGAATTGAGTTGTGAGAGAGAGATGCAACAATGTTATATGAAGAAAGTCTTGTTGATATGAGTTTGAAAATTAATCAAAGATAGATCAACATGGCCAACAAGTTAGAGCTTTCAAATCAGGGGTTGTTTCTCTTTCCAATAGTGGTTGGTAAAAAATTAGGTGTTGTAGTTCCTTTCAGTAGTGGTTGGTAAAAAATCAAGGGTCGAAGCTCCTTTTAATAGAAGTTAATAAATTAGTGGTAGTGGCTCCTTTCAGTGATAGCTGATAAATGGGAGAGCAGGAGCTTCCTTTCAGCGGTAGTTGATAAAACCGGGGGTAGTTTCTCTTTTCAGTAGTAGCTAATAAATTGGAGACTGGTATCGTCCTTTAGGAGGCAGCTTGAGAAACTTGCAAGTAGAAGCTTGTAGGGCAATGATGTAAAAGCTACTTGTATCTTGCCTTGGATGAATACAAAGTTACCGATCAAATGAGAACTATGACCTAAAAATGAGAACTCTAGCCAAAAATCCCCCAAAAAACATGAAAAACAAGCTGAAAACGAAAAGTGTTAATCCTGCATAAATATTTTTTTTTAAACTAATTAATTAATTAATTAAATTGTTTTTTTTTTTGGGGGTAAATTTTCAACAATTTTTCAAAATGGCGTTAAAGATAAAATATCATGACTCCGAAAAACCTTAAAATTCCAATAATTTTCAGGCATGACATTAAAGATAAAATATCACGTGTTTGAAAATCCTTAATATTCCAACAATTTTCATCCATTGTGTTAAAGATAAAATAGTTATAAATGTTTTCAACCATAGAATTGAAGATAAAATATCATGACTCAGAAAAAACCTTAAAATTTTAATAACTTTTCAACCATGGAATTAAAACCAAAGATCATGGTTGCATAAAACCTTAAGTTTTCAACATATTTTAACCATGGCATTATGGAAAAATTGTAAGACTAACATTTTTTTAAATGAACACATGAATGAAAGAGATTATACCAAGAGTAATTTATTTTTTAAAAGCTAAATGTATAGCTCTTTTCAAATCTTAGCTTAAGACAACTTATCTCATTGCAACAAAACCCTAAAAATCAACCATCAAAACAAAGTATCCCCTTTTAATGACGCATTAAAATTTCAACATTTTTTTAAACTATGGTATATCAAATGATAACACTAAATAATACCATGGAAATATCACTGTATAATTTAAAAATTGAACATTAATTTCTAATATTTTTTTCTACTTTTAATCAAAATATCAATACTGGTAGATTGAATGAACATAAATTATTTCTCTAAGTTATTGTTGCATTGTGAATATTCTAAACAAATTAAATCTTCATAATTAAAACATATAATCTAACAAACATAGAAATGACACATAACTTCATGTAAGATCATATGGAAGTTAAAATATGTATTTCAAGTTACCATCTAAACATCATTTACATAAACTGTTTTAGATAATTATTCAAAATCACTCATAGGTTCTAGCACACCATCAGAAACTACAACATCTTCAGATGAATTATTGGATGCAGATGAAGATGACCCATATTCTTCTCTTTCATCAACTAGTTCCCCATCTAAGTCAACATACATGCCCACCATTTCAGGTTTCAAAAGTCTTCTAGATCTACAACTAGGTTAAGTAGACTCCTGTTGAGTTATGAAATGGGTATGTATTTACTCTTAATTTCATCACCTTTTTCCTCTCTTTTTTTCATATCTTAATATGCTAACATATTGATGGATTATGATAAGAAATAGATGAACTACTCGCAGTTAAGATTTAGCTATCATAACTAAATTTTACTCCTCTTTATGTAGAAAAACGACAAAAGGAACAATTGCTATTCCCTAGCGACGGAACAACATAACCCAACAAAGGGAGAATGGAGCGCGTTGGTTGCAGACAGGTCAAAGGATGAATCAAGAGGATCAGCGCGAAATAGGAAGGGTGTTTGAAGATAACATTCAGTTGCGAATCCCTCAGGATCAAGAGATCCTAAGGGATCGCATTTATCTTTTACCTCTTTCTGACTATAAAAGAAAACGATTGTATGAGGAAAGGGGATCAATCTCTATTATTTCAAATTGTAATTTTAATTTACAAACTCGTGCTGTTGGAGAATGTGATCATATTGTAATGCTACTTAAGTTCAATGATTAATATATAATTGAAGTTGTTGTTCATTCGTATTCTCTGAAGTGGCTCAACAGTGTTCGATGGTGGCTAAGGGCTTGACCTCTGGTGGATTAAATTGCTTCCTTGTGTTATATATTTTTGATTCTTGCAAGTTTGATTGGTTTGATAATTTCCCATTTTCTTTGTGTTTATCTTATTCGCTATTTACCACTTTCGTGTATTGAGGTAGTACATTTCCCTTACATGTTTTACAGCACTGTCATTTGATTCGATTTACGCTTATTCCAGATTCAATTATTTAGATAGTGAATCATATTGATTTAATCAACTGTAAGAGTTTGGTTATCGCTATTGAACTATCAGATTGATATCATTTCCATTTGGATTGCTTCATAGAGATTGAGTATGATATAGATTGAATCAGCTAAGAAGAGATGAGTTATTGCTACTATGCTCTCAGCTGATGCTATTGTTAATTGAATTGCTTGTGTAAGATTTGATTACGATTTCAATAGAAGATTGAGTCTTGAAGCTTAGATGTCATATTTCCTTTAACAATTGCAATTTGAGTTTTATAAATGCATCCATTTAATCTTATATCAAAGGTTTATACTTCATTTTAAGAAACATTACTCTCTAGATTCATAGCATGCACATATTGTGTACACTCTTGGAATAAAAGGACTTGCCTAGATTGATGATTAATGTGGGGTAATTAGGAGTTTTAAAAGACACCTTTTATCAACCAACATTTTGGCACCTTTTCCAGGGAGAGTGTCGCCATTTTACAAAGAGTGATGTATATCTGATAATTACTGTTGGGAAATAATTGGGTATTGAAAACGAAAGGTAAGAACCTATGTAACGGGCAAGTAAAGTGCTTGCTCCTCCGCTTGCTTTTCAACATAATTATAGAAAAGTGAAGTAGGTGTTTGATGTTTTTCTGTTGAGAGAGAATTGGTTATTAAAAATGGAAGGTAAGAACTTGCATGTGGAGTAAGTAAAATGGTTTCTCCATCGCCCGCTTTCCAACAGAATTGCTAGGAATTTAAGGTAGAAATAAACATTTGAATTTTTGCATGAATGACTAAGAAGAAAAGACC
This sequence comes from Pinus taeda, assembly GCA_000404065.3. Lineage (NCBI taxonomy): Eukaryota > Viridiplantae > Streptophyta > Pinopsida > Pinales > Pinaceae > Pinus > Pinus taeda. The sequence continues at coordinate 37,996 of APFE030594169.1, read as the reverse complement.
AAAAAACAATACAATTCCACATCCCAAACCTGAAAAATATAAGGGACCAATGACCCTTGGACGATCAACTTTTATCGACGACATCTTAAGAAAAGCTGAATCTCAACCGTCAGTAGGTCCCCGAACCATTGCTTCTAGACAACCTATTGTCTCCTTTCGGGCCACAGTCTCACCATCTATAGCCTACGCTAAGGTCCACAGTAAAACTGAAGGGACCGAGTAGAGTTTTCAAGACATTGAAAATTTGCGACCAATTCCCTCACAAGAAGGGAATTCTTGCAACGTTCATGAAGGAGGAGGAGAAATAGGGGAAACAAAGGAACCAAGATCCCCTCAGGTAGTAATTGAGCAGAGGACACCCAGTGTCCCAGATCAAGGGAGTACTGTTAGGATTATTCCCACCTCTTCTAGACAACACATAGATAACTCTCTAGCTCCAAAAATCCCAGAACAGTATTGGCATATCTTTGATCAAATGGCCAATAATCCACAAGCACCTCAGACTTCTACATTACAATATCTTGTTGTTGACACAATTGTCAACGCACCCATGAAAGCTATCCGTCTACAAAATATTCCCACCTTTCATGGACTCACTTCAGAAGATCCAGATGCGTTCCTATTTGAATTTGAAGTCCTATGTCGGGGTTATGATTACACCACTGATCCCCATAAACTAAAGTTGTTTCCCTCCACTTTAAAGGGATCAACGTCGCGTTGGTTTATGGGACTGGGTGGGGGCACCATAAATGATTGGGACCAAATGAAAACTGCTTTCCTTAAAAAATATCAGGATTATTGCAGATCTAGAGAACTAAAGGACGAGATATTCCAAATGGTAGAAAGACCTAGTGAAACTTTGGAAAAGTATGTGGAGCATTTCCAATATAACCTCCAAAGGTCTCCCTACGCAAATATGCCTCTGCCTAATAATGTGCTAAAAACCACACTAATTAAGAGGATGAAAGACTAGTGGATAGAGACATTAAATATTATGGGTAAAGGTGATATCTATGAAGAAGAATATGCTAACATTATTGATTTGTGTATCAGGTGCTCGAGACATAGTGCAAGACTGAAACCCGCAGAACGTGATATGATCACCAGGGACAACAAAATCTCTAGCGGAAGCATTACTTGTACTGAAATCGACAAACTACTGGAAGATTTCAAAACGGATATCCTGGGAACCTTGATAACACAATTAGACATCATGCAAGCCAAGTAAAAGCAGGCCAAAGCAGAACAAAACCTAGTTATTTTTTCCCTTGATGCAGGAAGAAACATAGTCATAAAGAATGTCCATTGGATATGGTACAGACTTGTGACATATGCACTAAAGAACATGCCACAGAAAATTGCCCATCGCTCCCAAGATTAAAAGTGGTCTTCAAAGAGGCAGAGGAAGAAACATAACCAGTATACTTGTTAAATCAGTGTCGCCAATGGCAAGCATGACAAACAGGTATGCCTACTGACCCATATTCATTCTTTCAGCCCTCATAATATAATTCTCAGCAATACACGAGAGCTACATGGTAGAACCAACCACCTTTTTGGTCACCACAAGCATTTTCTATGCCACCTTGGTCCAATCAATCAAATCCAAACAATAGTTAGATAAATTCCTCTTACTTTCCACCATTATGGCAGAACAATCCATATCCATCTCAATGGCCCCCCTCCACTTCACAAAACCAAAACTCGCAGTCAAGCTGGCAAAGACCTACAAACCAACCAATAGGAACAATCCCCCTGCCTTAACCTACGCTAACAACACCTTAAACGTTGCAGTGGAATCCTCAACCCAATCTACGACCATAGCTCCCAGCCTAGCCCAACCCAAATCCCAGCAACAGACCAGTCCAGTCGATACAAATTATTGAAGGGCTGGATCCAAAAACTGAGTTTAGAGTGTAATGAACTCAAATTGAGGTCTGGACGAATAATTGAGTCAGAGGAGGATAAAAATATACAAATAGAAGAACCACTACTTGTAGAACAAACACCTCAAAGGGAGAATACAGTTAAACAAAAAAGCCACGAACAAACTATTACTTCTTCTCCACCATTCCAAGAAATATTAATTATACCTCACCCAATCGAATATCCTGATTTTAATCTCCTGGGAGAATTAAAAAATCTGTGTAAAAATACCCCTCCTCCAGGCTATTCAGGACATTCTAATCTATGCAAAAACCATTAAGGAATTGTGTACCAAAAATCCTATGAGGAAAATAAAAGCAACACCAACTGTCCACATAGTAGGAACTTTGTCTAATTTATTATTAGGCAGAGAAACACCGGTAAAATATGAGGACCCAGGAAACCCTATAGTCACAGCACAAATAAATGGATGTTCCTTTCCCAATGCATTAGTCAATCTAGGGACAACCATTAATATTCTCACAACAACAACCTGTCAATGACTTGGCATCACAACCTTAGATCCAACTATGACCTTGCTGGAACTTGCTGACCGATCAATTGTCAAACCAGAAGGGACATTACAGGATGTAATGGTGTCTGTAGATTCTTGGGAATACCCAACAGATTTCTTGATTATTAATCCTAGAAACCAGTTAGATGGACATCCTCTAATATTAGGAAGACCTTGGCTAGCGACCGCAGATGCTTATATAAGCTGTCGAATAGGTAGTATGACTATAGCAAGAGGAAGTAATGTGAAGAACTTAGCTTTATATCCTCTAGCTCAACCAAGCCTAACTATAATAAAAACTAGGAAACAACCTGTAACATATTTAACTCACCATTAACCATAGCAGATGCTCTTGAATTTAAGAATCAAATAGAAGATGACATTATTAACACTTACATTAACCACCCAACTGCCGTATCTAATCTAAAATGTCACATGATTGAAGTAGCCCTGTATAACAAAATTGAAGAAGATCCCTTAAAAGATATCAATGACCAAACAATACCAACAACCACTGTTTATAACAGCAAATCCATTGAAATTAAGCCAGGGAAAGTCCTAAACATTAACAAAAACCTGACTGATGACCAGTAGTAGAGGCTTATCCAACGCCTTAGAAAATATAAAGAGGCTTTTGCTTGGGATTACCCAGATATGAAAGGGATTGAGCCCCAATTATGTATGCACCACATCTATGCTAAGAAAGATGCGAGACCCATTCAACAACCTCAACGAATATTAAACCCTCACCTAAATGATGTTGTTAAAGATGAACTACAGAAACTATTAGATGTAAATTTCATCTATCTTATATCTGATAGCAAATGGGTTTCTCCATTAGTTGTGGTTCCTAAACAGAATGGGAAGTGGCGTATATGTGTTGATTATAGAGAGCTCAATAAAGCAACGTAAAAAGATCATTTTCCCCTTCCATTCATCAACCAGGTTCTAGACACATTAGCAGGTAAAAAATTCATCTCTTCTTGGACGGCTTCAGTGGCTACAACCAATCCAAATTGCCCTTGAAGACCAAGATAATATTACCTTCACCTATCCCTGGGGGACGTTTGCTTACAGGATATTACCTTTCGGGCTGTGCAATGCAGCTGCCACATTCTAGAGATCCATACTCAGCTTTTTTACAGACTTGATAAATGAGGGACTAGAGGTGTACATGGACGATTTTACACCATATGGAGATGATTTCGAGCTAGCATTATAGACACAGGAGAAATTTTTGGAAAGATGCATTGCTACTAGGCTCTGCTTAAGCCACGAGAAATGCCACATGATGATGATCGAAGGCCTGATCCTGGCTCATTACATCTCAGCAACTGGAATTTAGGTAGATCCAACAAAAATTCAAATAATCCTCTTAATACCTACCCCCTGCACTCAAACTGAGGTACATACTTTTTTGGGATTTTCTGGATATTATCTAAGATTTATAAAGAACTTCTCCCAAATTGTTGCACCATTATATGCTTCGACAGGAAATATCGATTTTATATGGACTGACAAATGTGACATTGCCTTTGAAGAATTAAAACAACTAGTATCAACAACCCTAGTATTACGGGGCCCGAATTGGGATTTACCGTTCCAGATTTCATCCGATGCATCATATACGACCATTGGAGCAGTTCTTGGCCAAGAGGAAGATAAGAAACCTTATGCGATATACTACAACAACAAAAATTTAATTCCTGCTGAGTTGAACTACACAATGATCAAGAAAGAGTTTCTGGCTGTAATCTATGCTATTAACAAATTCAGACACTATGTAATAGGATACCCCGTGGTTTTGTATACTGATCACTCTGCTATCAAATATTTAGCTAATAAACCTATTACGAATGGAAGAGTGACATGATGCTTAATCCTTTTGCAGGAATTTGACATAACAATCAAGGATCTACCAAGAAAGGAAAATCTAGTGGCAGACTTCCTCTCACGTGTGCCAAGAACGGACAATGCAGTGGTAGTAGAAGATCAGTTCCTCGATGAGCACCTATTTGCTGTAACCGTGAAAACACCATGGTACGTGGTTGTCATGTATTACCTAGTAGTGGGAAAATTACCCAAGCACCTGATGCCGAGAGAAAGAAAATTAATAGTGCAACGTAGCACTCAGTTCTCCTAGATTGGAGGATACCTCTTTCACACAGGAGCCAATATGCATATCCGCAGGTGTGTCAGGGAAGAAGAAATCCACGATATCCTAAAACCCTGCCATGATGGACCTTGCGGTGGACACTTTGTAGACCTCAGGATTGGACATAAAGTCTTACAGATGGGCTATTATTGACCCACCATTTTTAAAGACGCCAATAAATTTGTCCAGGCATGCGATAGCTGCCAAAGAATGGGCCGCCCTGGCCAATCTGACGAGATGCCCCTACATCCACAATTAGTCATCAAACCTTTTGAATGCTGGGCATTAGATTTCATCAACCCAATAAACCCATCATCTAATCAAAAGACATATATACTGGTTGCAACGGAATATGTGACTAAATGGGTGGAGGTAGAAACATTACCAAGGGCAACAGAGGACACAGTAATCCACTTTCTTTTCCAATTTTTGTGCAGTATGGCTTGCCCAGAGAAATAATTATGGATGGGGGGCCACAATTTGTAGGCCATAAGATTGGTGCTACACTAAAGAATCATCACATTTTGCACAGAATCACATCTCCATACCACCCGCAGGCAAACGACAAGGTAGAAAGTACCAACAAAATAATCGAGGCCATTCTAACAAAGACAGTCACCTTGCATAGACGTGACTGGGCTACCCAATTGCCAGAAGTCCTGTGGGCATATCGCATGACTTGGAAAAATACCACAAGATACTCCCCATATCAACGAGTTTTTGGAAAAGAACCTATCTTCCCAATAGAATTTGAAATTTAGACATTGAGAATAGCCCAAGAAGTAGGGCTTGATTTGAATGAAGCACAGGTTAATAGACTACATCAAATCAATGAATTGCATGAATTCTGCCTATCATCTCTTTAGCATACTACACTGATTCAACAACAAAGAGAAAAATGGCATGATGCCCTCATCAAGAAAAAGATATTCCATGAAGGTGACTGGGCACTTCTGTACGGTTCCAGGTTCTAGGATTTCTCGGGCAAACTCCAGACTAAATGGTTAGGTCCCTACAAGATACAAGAGGTGCACAACAATGACACCCTTACATTAGCCACCATTGATGGCTCTCTCTACTCTTTTAAAGAAAATGGACATCGAGGACACCTCTACCACAAACCGCTTACAAAGGAATCCTTTTGCCAATAGATATGTGAAGATTCTATGATACAAATTCTCGCTGAAGAGGGAAACTCTTCAATAGTACCAGTCTAGTGAAGAATTTATTTTTTGAAACATGTACATAAAATTAATTTTTTGTTTTCTTTCGATTTGATTGGATTTTCTTAGAACAATAGAGATGATTGTTTATTAGTTTTTTTTCCTATTTTTTCTTTATTGTTCCCTACAGGGAACAACTACTGTTATAGAGAACAACACTTTTTCATGTGCATTTTCCTTTGTTGTTCCCTACAGGGAACAAATGTTGTTCCCTATAGGGAACAACAATTTTTCATGTGTATTTTCCTTTGCTGTTCCCTATAGGGAATAGCTGTTGTTCCCTCTAGGGAACAACACTTTCTTGTGAGCATTTTCCTTTGCTGTTCCCTACAGGGAACAATTGTTCTTCCCTATAAGGAACATCATGTTTCGTGTGTATTTTGCTTTGATGTTCCCTACAGGGAACATCTGTTGTTCCCTATAGGGAACATCAATTTTTGTGTGTATTCTCTTTGCTATTCCCTACAGGGAACAACACCTTTTTGCGTCTGTTTTCTTAGCTATTCTCTTCAGGGAACAACCGCTGTTTTCTATAGGGAACAACACTTTTTGCGTGTATTTTTCCTTTGCTATTCCCTACAAGGAACAACTGTTGTTCCTTATAGGGAACAATACTTTTTGCATGCATTTTTTTTTGATGTTCCCTACAGGGAATAGCTTCTGTTCCCTACAGGGAACAACTGCTATTCGCTATAGGGAAAAACAATTTTCATATGCATTTCTTTTGTTGTTCCTACAGGGAATAGTTGTTGTTCCCTATAGGGAACATCGATTTTCATATGTATTCTCTTTGTTGTTCCCTATAAGGAACAACACCTTTTTGTGTGTTTTTCTTTGTTGTTCCCTACAGGGAACAACTGCTATTCCCTACAGGGAACTGCTGTTCCCTATGGGGAACATCACTTTTTGTGTGGGTTTTATTTTGTTGTTCCCTTTAGGGAACAACACCTTGTGAGTATTTTTGAGAACACCCTTTCTCCCCTTTGCGTGATCATCCCTAGACCATCCCAGTTCACTCTTTATGATCCTCTTTATGGCATAAAAATACAATACATATTTAAGGAAAACAAGTATGGAGTCTACTGGAACAGGCAAATATCTTGAATATTATCATCTTTAATAAGATTGCTTTGTAGTGATCAAAAAAGAAAGGGCGAAATTATCTATATCACTTCACTGTCTTCATTTCCACTATAAAACAAACTGATTGATTATCTGTACCATGCTGGTTCTCCCCTGTCCCGTATAACTCTCTGTTTATTATCAATAAGATTATGGGTATATTTTTTTCTATTGATATGTTCAAACTTCTTCCACCATCCCTACTCTTAAGGAGTGCTGAGCCACCCTCTATATATAAAATGGGGA
>APFE030594169.1:303-30790 GCA_000404065.3 Pinus taeda | reverse complement strand
TCACTAACAATTTTATGATTATTTCCATAGATGGAGGATAGGGTGTCTCATTACGAGCCAACCTACCATGATCATAAGGAAGGAGTGAAGTGGAGTTCCCACTATGGCCACCACACCAGGGATATGATCCAATGGATGCATCAAGAAACAAAGTCCTTGGAAGAGGAGGTCTCATCACGAGCTGACCTGACCTCTTTCGCTACTTCCCAGTGAATGGCAATTTGTTCATTTGGTTACCATGTCAGCACATTGGTCTCTACTATGGACATCATAATGCACTTCCCCAATTATACATAGAGGACCATGGTTCCCAAGGATTAGAAAGCAACTCTGTCGAGGCTATGGATGCCTACAGGCAACAGAAGCTCTGCTGATGGTATTGAAGTTTTATTTTTTACATCAATAATTATTATAATGCCCTCTTCTTCTGTTGTTATATTTTCTACAGAGAGATTATGTCCCTAACTACCTTGAACCTTTATGCATGAGTTAATCTTTTAAAATCAATCACAACAGTTTTAAGTGGAATAATGGAAGAAAAGTATTATTTCCTACGTATGCTGTCCTTTTTCTTTATCACATCACCTCACGACATCTTATCACTTATTGATAATTCTCGTTACACGCCTTGTTTTCATCACTCCAATATCCTTTACGATCCTTTCATTAATATGCGTACCTTGCCACATTCATTACCCAATCCATCACCCCTGTACTTAGCCACTAGCATGCTATCCTTTCATTCATTCGGTCGTAGGCGACCTATTATTTCAAAGGGGGGTGAGGACCTCCAATATACTTATGCATGCACTGTCATCTTTTCATTTGATTTTGTAGAACAATACGAAATCCCATGATCACAGAGCATGTGGCATTATAACAATCCTCGATAATGGTATTTATGTTTATAAAGTATCACCTGATAGAACCATTACAACCATTTGTTGTTACATCTCCCGGCTCTGTTCATTGTTGTGCTTTCCCTGCTACACTAATCGTTTGCAGAATTCAAGCATCATGGGAGGAAGAATAGTACGTCGAGAACCTTTAACCTTGGCTGTCTCTGATGAATCCAGGGAGATTCTAGCTCACATAGGATGGATAGCATATTTTACAAGATTTCAACCACCCAATGAGGAAATTGCCATCGAATTTTTATGACATCTACAAAATGGACAATCTATGGTAAGAGGCAGACAAATCACTGTAAGAGACATTGTGATAGCAGAAGTGTTTGGGTTGCCGGTAAAAGGACCAATATGGGCTTGCAAGCAATTAAAACTGCATGATGCTGTGTAGGCTTTTAGGGAAAAAGGATAGGAGCTAATCAAGAAGGGCAAAGGCATTCAACCATCTTCTCTTGGAGAGACATGGGGAGAATTAGCACAAATTTTATAGAACTATATTACTTGCAATGGGCGTAAAGACGTGGTAAGGCCGCAACAACTCAAACTTTTAGCAGTTTTAAAACAAAAATGCTTTGTTAATTTTCCTGCACTATTGAATTCATTATTGCATGACACTGCTAAGAGGCTGAAACGGTCCCAACACATAGAAACAGTGGTTAGCCACCATTGTCTGATCAGGTTAATAGTTAGCTATAACCTTTCCCAACAACAATAAACCTAGGATGATCTAATATTGACCCTCAAAAGAGATGTAGCCCTACCAACACCTAACCCTATTCCAAAAAGAAAGAGGACCGCCCTTTCAGGAAGCATACCTCACAAATGTAGATGATCCACAAGGTTGAGGTCAAAATAGGGAGCGTCTGAAAATCCTCAAGGCAACGCTAATCAACCCATAGAATTATCTAGCCCAGTAAGTGAACAATACTTGCAGCAAGAGTTAGAAGGACAAGATAACCGTGAACTAGAACCTGAGGAAGGAACATGGCATTCTGAAGATGAACAAAGAAATGAATTGGGACTTCCCTCAACACCACATATGAGTCCCCAAGGAGATCTGTTGCATGATTTTGAGATGGCCCAGGTCCTGGTCAACATGAATATCTGCATGCAGCCTGAAGGACTGCTCAATCTTAACTTAGGAGAAGCCCAATCTCCTGCAAATTCTGGCTATACCAGAATTCTATCTCCCTCAAAAGATACAAGCCGCAAAGTAGAAACAGATGCAGAGTCCATTCAGGAACTAGAGAACCAATCTGGTGACACGCTCCCAGTGGAAAAAAACCATGAAGGTCTAGACCCAGAAAACATAGTCCAAGAAGAAGAAGCAAAGACAAAGATTATTCGGGAAGCTGATAATCAATTTGGAGACACGGTCTTATTGGAATAGAGCCAAGGTGAACAACTAGGCTCTTTACAGACAAAAGCTATTAACGAGACTATTAGCAGACCAGTTACTCCTCCGAAAAGGTATATAGCCAAATTGAAGAAGCTAAGAAAATAACATAAGAATCTTCGTAAGATGGTCAAAAGGCTCCTAAGGAAAATAAAAGAAATTACAATGGGAAAGGTTTCAAATAATACCTCGGAGATAGTAAATGCGGTTGTACAAACAAAATTATATGAAGAGAGGGCTACATGAACTCAAACTGAGTCCATACCTACTCAAATAGTCATCACTTAAGAATAATAACATGCAATTTTAGTAGACGTAGCTACTCAGATAGAGGATGTACCCTCTTACAACATGGCTACTCAGACGGAGGTTTGGACCTCCCATAATAAAGAAATACAGACAGAACATATCCCTTCTCATAGCATAAGCACTCAGACGGGCATACAAGCCAAAGAAATCATGACACACAATGACCCCATTATACTAAATCTTTAGAAAGGATTGGCACAAGCTCGACTCGCATTAGAATGGCTTGAATAAGAAACTGTATCCCAACAGAAATATCAAGAGCTGCAGAGACAACTTTGGGAAATGAATGCAACAGAGAGAGAGAGACTTTCGACAGATGCAGAAAGGTAGAAGAGAAAATAGAGAAGATCAAGCTCAAACTAGATAGGGTCATAGGTCAGACAACCACCATCTGCTCACTATATATGGATGTCCTGGCATGCAGGTCTCCCACCACCAACTATGCCTTGTTTTTGTTAGAACGGTACCTGTTGTTGAAAATTAAAGCCGCGAGGGCTGGTAAATGAATTAAGAACAATTGAAGATTTTATAAATTACTGCAACCAACATGGTGTAAAGGTTCAAAGGCTTCTTTGTGAGTGTTACCTGCACAATTTTGTATTAGAAATGAGGTGGAAAAGAACCCTAACCCTTTTGTAGGGGATGTTCAATTCCAAGCCTTTATTTCATTTGCAGGTAACCAACTAAAATGGTTTAAAGCTTATAATGCATTCCAAAGACAAGAACATGGATTGGATCTTTGGGTAAGAAGTGAACCCAAGCACCCTTTACAAATGCTTGCCAACCATAAGAGTCTGATGACACGAGAAGGGGTGATAAAAATTTTAGGGTCCATTCATAAGGAGATTGTACAGAAAGGAGTATCATATTTCCTCTCCATTCAAGAAAGCTCACTGGCTGCATCTAAGCTCAGGTGGACGGTCTCCACTAGTAGTGTGCAAGATAGAGAACCATTTAATTACATAAAGTTTAATGTAGCTGTGACCCGTTTGGTCACTTATAGCAATCTTATTTTGAGAGAAGGGCCTTATTGGTTAGGATGTCGGTTTTGGAGCCCCATTATTTGGTATCCTCTTGAAGGTTATTGGGCTATCTACGAATTGCCTAAAGGAAAGGAAGGGCTTGACTTCGCACTCCTAGCTCAACATCATGGTTTTAGACCAATTTTTGATGCTCCCTCTCCAGCCTACTCTTTAACTGCACTGCAAAAGAACTACTTACTTTTCATGAGGACATGAAACGGGGTAAGTAGGGGAGTATGTTGAGTTACAAAATGGGTATGTATTTACTCTTAATTTCATCACCTTTTTCCTCTTTTTTTGTTTTGTTTTGTTTTTTTCATATCTTAATATGCTAACATATTGATGGATTATGATAAGAAATGGATGAACTACTCGCAGTTAATATTTAGCTATCATAACTAACTTTTACTCCTCTTTATGCAGAAAAACAACAAAAGGAACAATTGCTGTTCCCTAATGATGGAACAACATAACCCAACAAAGGGAGAATGGAGCGCGTTGGTTGCGGATAGGTCGAAGGACGAATCAGGAGGATCAGTGCGAAATAGGAAGGGTGTCTGAAGATAGCATTCAGTTGCAAATCCCTCAGGATTGGCAGGTCTTGAGGGATCACATTTATCTTTTACCTCTTTCTGACTATAAAAGAAAATGATTTTAGGAGGAAAGGGGATCAATCTATGTTATTTCAAACAGTAATTTTAATTTATAGACTCGTGCTGTTGGAGAAAGAGACCATATTGTAATGCTACTTAAGTTCAATGATTAATATATAATTGAAGTTGCTATTCATTTGTATTCTCTGAAGTAGCTCAGCAGTGTTCGTTGGTGGCTAAGGGCCCGGCCTTTGGTGGATTAAACTACTTCCTTGTGTTATATATTTCTGATTCTCGCAAGTTTGATTGGTTTGATAATTTTCCCATTTTCTATGAGTTTATCTTATTTGCTATTTACTACTTTCATGTATTGAGGTAGTACATTTCCTTTACATGTTTTACAACACTGTCATTTGATTTGATTTACACTTATTCCAGATTGAATTATTTAGATAGTGAATCATATTGATTTAATCAGTTGTAAGAGTTTGGTTAACACTATTGAACTCTCAGATTGATATTATTTCCATTTGGATTGCTTCATAGAGATTGAGTATGATCTAGATTGAATCAGCTAAGAAGAGATGAGTTATTGCTATTATGCTCTCAACTGATGTTATTGTTAATTGAATTGCTTGTGTAATATTTGATTACGATTTCAGTAGAATATTGAGTCTTGAAGCTTAGATGTCATATTTCCTTTAACACTTGCATTTTGAGTTTTATAAGTGCATCCGTTTACTCTTGTATCAAAGGTTTATACTTCATTTTAAGAAACATTACTCTCTAGATTCATAGCATGCACATATTCTGTACACTCTTGGAATAAAAGGACTTTACTGGGTTGATGATTAATGTGGGGTAATTAGGAGTTTTAAAAGACACCTTTTATCAACCAAAAACTCCCATCTTAACATTGTTTCTTCTGGTAGCAACCTCTTCAGAATCTTTGTGGCATTGCAGAGAAGAGTTCCTCACTTTGTTAAATTGAAGTCATAAATAAGTATGTCAACATCCTCCAATTTTAAGAGGTTTGTGCAAAAATGATTTATATTTGTACCCTTTCTTTTTCTCTTTCTATCAATTTATTTATCAACTAACTACCATCTTTGAATTATACCCACCTTTGAATGGGTGTGTATTTGTGGCATACCAATGTACTTCAACAACTGTAAGATCTTCATTTTCTTTAATGACCTTTATAAATTTGGCAACCCAAAATGGATAGCCATGTGGATCTCCATCTGTTAACATTGCGACCATGCAACCCTCCTTAACATCTTGTACAAAACCCTTTTTAAAGGTCCTCCATGGCTTCATGTTGTGCATGTGATCTTATAGAACCAATATACATTTCTCTTTCCTCTACATGTGAAGAATTAATAATACCTTGATATTGTTGTTGTTCAACAACGTTTCTTTCCTCATGTTCATTTGGCATATATTGTGGCCAAATAAATGGAGTATTCAAAGGTATATCTTCATTTCTTAATATTTAAATGATAACACTTTTATCATTGAAAAAAGACTCCCACAAAATTGAATCAACAACATCAAAGTACTCATATGTATCTCTAATAGATTTTTTAATTTCTTCCAAGCATTCATAATCATTTATATCCCTCTTATGCCTTCGTTCACTATGGATTTCAGCAATTGATTGTAGTAACAATATATTTGATGCAAATATTGGATGATCTGGAAAGAAATTCAAAAATACTAAACCTGATTATGGCCCCCATTCTGCAAAAGTTGAATAGGCTTCTTGCCCCATATAAGTGTTTTCCCATCATCTTTTTGTTATGAAATTGATGTTGGAAGCTAATGCCATTAAGTTGTTCAATGCATTTATCCTCACTATGTGATCCCAGAATAAACCTTCACATGTCAATAGTTTCTTCCAACACGTGAAAAATAGGCTCTGGAATGTATGATTTTTTAATACATTTAATTAATGATGGCAAACTCCCAACATCCTTCCTCCTCAATGTTACTTAAAAAAGATTGAACATATGATTAATATGGTCATGAGTGCGTCCAACAAGAAGGAAACCAACCTTTACTTTTTGAAAATTTCTCAATTCAACAAGCATGTTTAGATATCCAAAAACAATTTGATTTTTGTTTTCACGACTAGTGTTTTCTAATTGGAAATACAAAACTTCAGGAAGACTACGAGACCAAATGAGAAAGAACCTCATAAATTATGTTATGGTAAAATTTGAATCATTATGAATATTTGGACTTGTGACGTAAACCCTTGGCTGCATTTTCTCATTAAATACCATACAACCGACCAAGTGAAGCTGAATAAAAATTTCCTCCTGTAATTTTTTTGGTGTTCAGAAAAAATGTGGTAGAAGTGTTTTCTTCCGGTCCATACCATCAATTTTCAAACCCAAATATTTATTTGGATTATCATAACACTTCATTCAATGTTTATACAACTTTTTCCTTTCACTCGTTTGTTGATTGTGATGCACTTAAAGTCCTTTGACAATGGAATCTACATGTAACGTAAATGAAACTTATTAATAAATACTTTTTCATAATTGATAACTATCCAATTTTTAAAAATAATGTTATGAATGCATACCTCTTTTTGCCCCTTGACATTTATCCCTTTTTTATTTAAGAGAAGCACATGTACTGTAAATCCCCATCCTTATCTTCTTAGGAATAGAGACATTGTTGAATTTGTTCTTCCATATCCTTGTAAAACATGAATATATAATAAAATTACCATCTCCTTCATATTCTTTGTATAGGTTGTAAATTTATCGTCTTTAGAAATTATCTGGAATATGTATTGTGTCTTTATTTGGCATACACTCTCCATTCTTTGAAAATAAATCTTGCATCCATGACATTTTAGTATTTTCTAATGGCCCAATCTCTCATCTATGGTGTACTTCTGAATAAAATGTGGGATCCTTTTCCAATCTTTCTTGAATTCTTGATAGACGAAAATTAATGAAACATTATGAAAGTCTTTCCACAAAGCAATAAATTCTCAATATGATAATCATAACCTGCTAATGTAGATTGCATGCACCCCACTAAATATGAATTTTACATCCTTTTATTTGTTGATAGATATCTCTTCCTTTTCTCCAATGCAAACTTGAAATCCATATGTTTAAAGCAATCCTTTTGACAATATTCACTTGAAATTAGATCACTAATAGAACTTCTTCTCGTGAGATATTTTATCCTATCCCTTGTATAATTGGAATATCTTGGATTGATATAAAACGGTCTACTCCTACTCATAGATAGAATATTTTCTTATAATGTATCCATCATGTTATTATCCTCTCTATAAGCATTTTGATCATCATTAGGAGTAATGTTATCCTCACTATGATCATTCTGAACACAGTTAGGAAATTTGTCACCATCATTACTTGGAAAATATTCATTACCAGACTCACTTGCAGGAAATTCTTCATCACCATCACCTGTGCTTTTGAAATCCTGACTTGGAGGAAATTCTTCACCATATTCATTCGTTCTTTTGAAATCCCCACTTGGAGGAATTTCATCATCATTGTTTTCACCTTTCAACTCATTGCTTGGAGGAAATCCTTCACCATCCTCATCTCTACTTTTGAAATCCTCGCTTGGAGGAAATTCATCATCACCATGAGCGCCTTTGAAATTGTGACTCAGAGAAAATGAATTAACCACATATGTGTCTCTAAAACTATCATTTGGAGGAAATTCTTCATCCTCCACTTCATCAATGGTGCTCTCATAATCTTTAGGATTATGATTAAGTGCAAAACTTGACTCTTTATTCATAGATAAATTCTGCATCCTCCCCTTTGTCAGTAGTGCAATCATAATCCTTAGGGTTAGAACGAAGTGGAAAATTTGTATCTTTGTTCGTAGTAAAATTATCATTTGCAGAAAAGTATTCATCCTCCCCTTTTTCAATGGTGCTTTCATAATCCTTAGGATTAGGACTAAGTGGAAAATTTGACTCTATAATTACTGGAAATTCTTCATCCTCCCTTTCGTCAGTGGTGCTCTCATTCTCTTTAGGATTAGGACTAAGTGGAAAATTTGACTCTCTATTTATTAGAAATTCTTCATCCTCCCCTTCATCAGTGGTGCTCACATAATCCTTAGGATTAGGTCTAAGTAGAAAATTTGACTCTCTATTTACTGGAAATTATTCATCCCCCCGTACTTTAGTGGTGCTCTCATAATCCTTAGGATTAGGACTGCATGGAAAATTTATCCATTTATTTACAGGAAATTATTCATCCTTCCCTTTAGCAGTGGTGCTCTCATAATCCGTAGGATTAGGACTAAGTGGAAAATTTGACTCTCTATTTATAGGAAATTCTTCATCCTTCCCTTCGTTAGTAGTGCTCTCATAATCCGTAGGATTAGGTCTAAGTGGAATATTTGACTCTCTAATCATAGTGAAATAATTCTTGTTATATTCATCAATATGAATAGAGTTGTTACATGTAGAAGATGTTGATGCTACAGAAAAAGAAACTCCACTATCAAAAGAATCCATGAATTTTCACAGAATATATTGAATGATACAAATGCACTCTCTCCTAATGACAATTTATAGCTTAGAGAAAAAAAAAATTTCCCCTTAAAAATTTTGCCAAAAATTTTCCCTCCAAAAATTTGCGTTTGAAGTATTTCCCTCTAAAATTTATTTGAAAACATTCTACTAAAATTTTGCCTCGAAATTTTTTACAATACTTGCTATTCAAAATTTCCTTTAATGCGTCCCGACGAGGGTAGCTCAATTGGTTAATCCGAGAAATGTGAAATCGATGAAACGTGAAAGACGTAGTTTTAAATCCCCCATGTTGTGACTCAAGCTATGGGGAGGAGGACATATCATAGCCCCCCATAGGTTTACTAGTAGTTACATGTCAGGTGGGTTGTTGGGTTCCTATGGGATACAAAAAAAGTCCTTTAATGCATTCCTTCGGAAATAAAATAAATCTTTTAATTAAATTTTAACATTGACTAGGTAATTAAGTTAATTTTTATAATATATATTTTATTTTTTATCCCACATTTAACAAAAGCTAATCTAAACCTATATTATTAACTATATATTAATTTTTATTAATTGTAATTTTAATCCCACATTCAAGAAACGTTAAAGTAATCCCACAATATTCACTATAAAATCTTTCATTGTTTCTATTCCTTACATCACATCAAGTCTTCTTAAGGATTCATTAAAAAACTTGGAGCGATTTTGCGAAGGAGCTACATGGTCATCAAGAAGACATTCAACGAGATATTTTTGCATTTCAAAGGCTATTTTCCTTCTATTTTGACCATTTAAAGAGGAATTTGGGGAAAGTATGTTGTTTTATTGTTTTTATGCTAAAAAATTAAAAAAAATATTAATGTTTTTCTTCTTTTTCGAAGATGTTTTTCAATATCATATTTTAGGGGGAAAAACACATAAAAAAATATTTTGTGTAGGTTTATATAGGGAAAAATAGGAAGAAAAACAAAGAAACAAACACACACTCATATTTCTAGGATTTTTAGGAGAAAAAATAAAAAAAATCATATTGAAATGGAAAAACTAGTGTTCAATTTAAAAAAAAAAAAAAATCATTTTTTAAAGTTTTTATATTTGTCTTTAGGGGCAACTCAATTTATTAATTCAAAATCTATGAAATCGTTGAACAAGGCAAACCTAGGTTCGAATTCCTCCGAGGTGACCCAATTTACGACAAGGAGAATGGGTCGTAAACCCCCAAAGGTTTACTAGTAATTACATGTTAGAAGAACTACTGGGTTCCTTTGGGATACCCAAAAAAAACTATTCCTTGAAAAAAAATTACATTTAGTAAAAAAATAGAGAATTGTTTTCCAAAATTAAAAAATTGCCCCCAGGTGGGCACGACAACCCTATGGCCCCCTGACAAGCAAGGGGAAATTCACATAATCAACCTCTTGCCTACTAGGGGTCCAGAACGTCATGGGTATGCTCGTCCGAGCACAATTTTTTTTGTTTTTTGTTTTAATATCTTTGCTTTAAATTTTTTTTTTGTTTTTAATTTATTTTTTATTTTAAAGTTTTAAAATTAAATTTTGATTTTTTTTATTTTAATTAATTGTTAATTCTTTTTTCAATTAGAAAAAATTATTTGTTCCATAGAGGAGATCCGGAGTTGGATCGTGGACATGCTTGAAGGACAAATAGATAGGGTAAGTGGGCAGCCCATCCAAGGATCCCACACATGCATGACATGAGGAACTGGGAGAGAAAGATAAATGTTGATTGCCTCAGGAAAACAAAAGGGTAGGTCAACAGATAATTAAGGAGGAAAGGTGGTGAAGGCAGTCATTACATGCATGCAAGGTTGGAGGAGGAAACAGGAAGCATGCGACGAGACTGCAAGCTGGGGGGAGAACCTAGCCTGCGAGAGAAGGGATTGTCGCCTCCACTTGGAAAACGCTTTCAATGAATCAGAAGGAGACTAGTATGTAATGAAGGCCTACGTTAGCATTGATATGGAGTCATTGCTGTAAGAATGGAAAGTGGTCTGACATCAAATGGTGGTGGTTTCAAATGTTTCGAAAAAAATTTGGCTCAGTCTTTTGTTGTTGATGTCTGGTTTTTTACTTTCTATAATGTATGGTAGAATGTTGGGGAATAAGGGGATCCATGGAGGGTTAGGAGTTCTTTTTGGCTCCTAGGTAGTGAAATTTGGAATGACCATCGTTGAAACCCGAAGATTGGGATATAAAAGGGGCTGAGGCTCCCTTGAGGACCTGTGGCCATCTGGAAATCTCCAGAACCAACAAGGGATGCGAGGGGGGTATGGGATTTGCAATGCACACTTTTCTGTCCAGTCTGGCTTAGTTTGGTTCTTGGGATACCTCTAGACCTAGGGGGTAAGGAAAGGGGTGTTGGGGTACCACAAATTTGGAAACATCGACCAACCAATCGCAGCTTGGCTCCTAGGTAAACGAAGGAGCAAAGGGGCAATAATTGGGAGTTGGGGGACTGGAACCCCGATGTGACTGATAATTATTCCATTGCGAGTACAATATGGTGGAATTGGTGAGATGGCTGGGTAGAGGGCCGTAAAACTGACCGGGGGAGAGTTCTGGGTATTTTCTTCACCATTCTCTCTGTCAATCTAGTTCAAGTAGGGCTGCAGGATAGCTTCAATAACCAAAGGGGTAGGAGGGAGGAACTGGGGGCTCCAGATCTCAATGGGCTTGCAATTTCAGTTATAACAGAGCTAAACTCTTGCATTTCTTGTCTTGGTTTCCCCAAACCTTTCTTATCTGTCAACCTAGGTGTCGTGGTTCCTAAGCCTCGAATCCAATGGGCCAACCACTCCAAGGAGGGAATTAAGTGGTTGAGAGAAGAGTATCACTTACTGTTGCACATAGTGAGGATGAAGGAAAGATCGAAAGGGATTGGGGGGAACTCAGGTCATCTCCCTCAAATACAAATTTGAGATTCTGTAATGGTGCTTTACATGGAATGGTGGAAGGCCAAGAATGAAATATGGTATGGTTACAATTTTTGTACTTATGCTACTCTTACATGTTCATTTAATTTTCCTCCCCTTCTGACTCTGGCGCTCCGATACCAGCAGTAGGAAAGAATTAGAGAGGGGCGGTGGCTGGAAGAAATTCAGAAGGAAAATAAAATGGTGAAAGCGGAAGCAGGGCCAGGAAGAAAAAGGGGTCGTCATGCTTGCAAATAGACTGAAAAGAAAAAGAAATTGTTGGTGGCTTCGACCAGAAAGACTGAGCGGAAGAGGGGCAGGAAAACTAGAGAGGAAAACATGCAGAACCTCATGCATGCATACCATGGAGGACCTCCAGCATAGGTTAAAGCCATAATTTCAACATGGTAGGCAGAGATAAATGCCAAGGAAGCGACAAAGCTGCTTCCAATAGAGGAATGGGATCCCCTACTCATAGATCCGGGACATACCCGAGGTCAAAAAATGCTGTTTAGATAGACAATCCATCTTTACTGGGTAATGAAGAACTTGCTGGTCAGGGCCATGACAACAAACATGGACCTAAGAGAACCATCACAAGCATGGCAAGAGGAGCCAAGCCTAAATGACATCCAAAGAGAGATTCAGGCTATGAAGGTACAACAATATCATAAGGATGTCCATTTTGGCCGAGTTGAGAAACAAATTCAAAGCTTGTTGCAGAATGAAGTGCCCAGGTTGAGAGCTAAGGATCCAACCTCTATTGAGTCATCTAATGATTGAAGTAGAGTAGAATAAAGCAATGTTTTTTGTTTTTATGATGATCTGATTGGATAACATTTACTTTGATATTAGAAGGATTAAACATATAGTAGATACACTAACATATTTAGCATGAATGGATATTCTCAAACTGTTTAAATTTTTGACGACATATGATGTTGATCGGTGGCCAATAGACCTTGTTTGTTAAAGATAGAGAAAGCAATGAAGGTGTATAAATGTATCTAGGTTGTGGTATGATTGATAATGGTGGAAATTATGTGGTGGTGGGAAAAGTATGAGACATATGTTTGGTGTCGAATACAGATATAGTTTATGTTCTTGCAAAACTACCCAAGACACATGAGAAGGTTAGATATCATCTATAAAGATAAAGTATGCCAAAAATGAAGATTCTACAAAGATGTGTGAAGAAATTGCAATCAATATTGAAAATAACATTATAAGTTTGCTTATTTATATTTATGTGTTATGCATTATTGTAAGTATTATAGTATTTTTTATAACTTATTTAGTGTTAACATATTATATTTTGTTTGATAGAATTTTGCTAAGAGTCTTTCAATTATGATGGGGGGAATTTATTATTTATAGTCAAACATTATGAATGTGATCTGAAACAATTTCCACACAAAGACAGAAAAAATAGGAGAAAGAAGCAAAAAAAAAAATCATGAAACTACAAGAGTACATAAAATGGATCAACAAAGAAT
Organism: Pinus taeda; assembly: GCA_000404065.3. Lineage (NCBI taxonomy): Eukaryota > Viridiplantae > Streptophyta > Pinopsida > Pinales > Pinaceae > Pinus > Pinus taeda. Next base: position 17,597 of record APFE030594169.1, on the reverse strand, counting down.
GGCTAAAGTGCATCAATCTAGTAAAGTTAGACATGTTAGTTTTGAGGATGTAGAAGTTTAAGTTGAAGAATATGTTTCCATTAGTGACAATTAGGTTAGAACTATTGTTGAAAAGGAGAAAAGTTATAAAAGACAAAAAAGAAGAACGCATATTAATGTCTCTCTTCCAGTTGATGATGAGGAGATTGTTTATTTAGAAGAAAATATGTTAACTGATAGGAGGAAGAAATCAAAAGTTCGTCATTATGAAAAAATAATTTGCACCAGTGAAGATCATAGTGAAACTCTAAAGGCAACAAGGAAATCACAACACCAGGTGTTGATTTAGAGGATGACATTATTAAAGCAAAACAAAATGTCATTCGAAACTAGTTGACAAAGAGAAACTTAATTGATGGCGGCCATATATTTAAGCTAAATGTCAGCCAATTCTATAACCCAAATGAAGGACAATATAAATATCAAATTAGAAATCCACACCACCTGCATGTTCATAATTTGAAAACAATTATTAGGTACAATCCATATGCACATGTGGTTGATTATGTGGTTCTCATTGACCCAATTCAAGTTCTCAACAAAGAGGCATTTTATAGGTCAAGGTGTTTTGAATACAAATATTATGTAATTGGGGGGAACCATTCTGAAGAGGCTAGAAGATAATCGATGGAGAAATATATTAATAACTCGTGTTTTAAAACAGTGAAATGTATCATTTATGATGGTTTAACGGACACATAAGAAAAGTTATTGGCATGGGATCATAATATAGATAACGAGTATAGGATGTGTATAAATTTCGTCTAAAGGGCCAGATTTATTCATAGTGAATTGAAGAAAAATGTGGTGGGAATAAGGCAAATGTTTCTCTAAGATTTCAAAAGAAAAGTTGTATGGAAATAGGTTATCAAATTGAGGAAAAATCAATGTAAAAGGTTGAAAAATAAGTTCAGATGTATTTAGAGGTATGGATAACATTTTCGAGCTAGCATTTAGAATTGGGGAGATATGGGAATTGATTTATGAAATTTTGAACATGTGGGAGAATATTGGCATAAAAAATCAGAAGGTTAAAATGTCTAAACCCTTAATATGTACCAACAGTAAAATAGGTCCTGAAATCAAGAATATTCTAGATGATATGACTATCACACCTTGGAGAGCAATGCAATGAGTGAAGAATGGCAGACTTATCAAATCAATATTATCTCATGTGAAGTCAGGTGAATTATCATTGGATGAAATGTGTGAGAAATTTCAAAAGTAAGTTTGTTGAATTATGTTTACTTATTTTTGGATTATAATTTTCTTTTAACTATAACATATTGTTGTTGGTAGTATTTATTATACATATAACTATATTAACATTTTTACTTTATTTATTTGGTCATAAGGTTGATATGAAATACATGAAAAAACGGTTAAAATGTTAAATAAAGAGAGTTGGGATAATGCTATATGCAACTACCTTAATTTTAATGTAAGTATGTAAACAATTCTAAATATGGGCTTAGTTAAATAATGATAGTAATAATAAGGGCTTTGTTACCTTAATTTTGATGTAACAAAGCCCTACCAAATCCAATCTTCATTTACGTTCTAAAACAAGTAGTATATTTTCACTTTTCATAGGGCAGAGGGAAAACGAGTAGCACGTTTTCACTTTTCACAGGGCAGGAGGGAAAACGAGAATAAAACAAGCAGTATATTTTCACTTTTCATAGGGCGGAGGGAAAACAAGTAGCACATTTTCACTTTTCACAGGGCAAGAGGGAAAATGAGATTGAAGAGAGTTTTGAATTAAGGTTTTATCAATAGCAGACAAACCCCACCATTGGATCTTTAGTGCATTAATGACGCCCATGTATGTTTCATTTCTAACCTCGCTGCATTTCCACCCCACTTTTAGCCTTCTTCAAAACAGGGAGGAGTACACACACCTTAGATCTCTGGTTCAAAGTTCAATATTTTTTTCATCCTTACTTTTAAGTTAATGCTTTAATCTCTATGCCACACTTTGTTACTATTTGCAGGGATGGAATTGGCATTTGATAAATTTGGGAGGCCATTTATCATAATAAAGAAGCAGAGGCAAAAGACCCAAATGAGAGTCTTAGATGTTCAAAATTTCTAACATTGTGGTGACCAAGGCTATTATGAGAATAAATCAGTAAGTTCATATTCCTTTTATTCATTCTCTATTTCTGGATCAGTGAAACCGCCCTTAAATTATGAAAATTAGTAGAATTTACTTTAAAACTTGTATGATTCTTAACTAAAAATTACTTAAATTTTCTATAAAGAATGAAATAAGACAATACTTTGCGATCTACTCATTCTTTCTCACAAACCCTGATGTCCACCGAGCTAGATGCTTTATATATGTCGATGTCTGCCTACTAAAGCTCTTAAAATTGGTGAATGCATTCAGATTTCATTTGGATCATTGGGCGTCTAATGTGCATTAAGGGCATTTCAAACCCTAGATTTATATGTGCCATATTCCATCATGTTGGTTCCATTTATAAGTGCATGTTAGTTTTAGTTGTGGGTAGAGCTTGACATAATCATTTTGGTTAGATTTCAAGAACTTGATATTTAAAGTAGTTCTCCTATTTTATAGGAGATGAATTTTCAGGGCCTGCATGTCAAACATAGCTACATGGCATTGGTCCATGCATGTAACTTCTGTGCATTTTGAGGATGTGGTACTTCAGTTTACCACCCAAATTCACACAAAAAATGAACCTAAATTCACACAAATTTAGAAAGTAAATGAACTGAATAATTCACATAAAACCTGAACCCAAATTCACACAAATTTACGAAGAAAATGAACTGAATTGTTTCTGTTATTAACTATTTACTATTGAATTGAATAATTCACACAAACACTGAACCCAAATTCACACAAATTTATGAAGTAACTGCACTGAATTGTTTCTGTTATTAACTATTTCCTATTGAATTGTTGTTGTTATTAACTATTTACTATTGTCAGGCATGAAACTGTAGATTTATGCCACCTAAATGCACAGAACCGTTCCATTATTCATGAATCCATAAATCATAGTTAAAGAGGCAATCTAAAAATTAATTCAGCCATGAAAAAAACCATAAAAAATTAGTAATAATTCAATACAATTCATATACATTTAGGAATACTTATCTGTTTGGAATTGTTCAACAATTAGTTGCAGAAGAGGGAAAGTAAGATCACAACCATATAATCGAAGATCAATCATAGTTCATATTTTACTCGATCACTCACTTCATCATTGACATTATTGCTATTTCACTTGATTACACGATCCATTGTTAGTAAGATATTTGTTTGACAATAGACCACACATAAGGGTATGTAGGCGTATCGTCTTATTGTCCATAAGCATCCCTGAAATATAATCTCTTCATGAGTATAATTGATGGCCTTTACTATATTGGAGCTAAGCAGTTTCTAAATTGAAGATTAATTTTTGCAAAGGATAATGAGTAATTTCATTGTCTTTTTTTTTTTTTTTTTATAAATCTTCCTCCCAGACCTATAGTTGTTCCTGGATGATAGGTATAGAGAAACCAACATGATGCACTTCTTGTCTTCACATTATTGTTTGTCAAGTCTATGCTTCGAACAAGACATAATAGCTCTTGTGATGATACAAAAAAAACACTTAACACTTGGTGAATAATCTAAAGAAGTGCTTTGGTGTTGCTGTGCACAAACTTATGGATAAGAACAAGAAAGTGAAAGAGAGATGTAAAACTGGTTATAACGTACTAGATTTGCTACTGATCTCTAGATCCATAACTAATGATCCCACAGTGTGAGTAGATAATCTTTCCTTCAAATAATGATCCTCATATGTCTCGGGTTATTTTTGTTTTATTCCACCTTCCATGGCGTTGATCTATTATGTGGAAGAAATTTTCTGACGAAGGCTGCTAAATTAACCCACCAACTTCATAAGGCTCCAATTGGAGTTCTTATGTCCAACTTCTAATTTCTAGTATTTAATATCTCTCGCAATGGTATATATATATTGATGGACCTTTACGGACTATCTATATAAACAAATGACCTTTCACTAGATGGACAACAGAGTTAGCAACCTGAAGTTTTCTATCACATTTTTAATTTAAAAGGGAGTCCTCTAGTTCTTCTCTTAGGGTTCCTTTCAGGGTTCCTTGCTTCCCTTCATGTTCACTTCCATCATTTAATTTGGCTATAATTTTTCTCAGCTGGGTTGTTTCTATGGTTTTAGTGTTGTAGTAATTGTTCTCAACATATCCGTAATGTTTGCATTTCCTCAATATATGCTTCTCCAATTCACATCCACTCCTCCACATACCATGTTTTTTCTCTTTTCAGAATAGGCTTCTAGACATCATGTTGCCAGTTCTCATCCTAGAGCTGCTTCCCTCCCTTAAATATCCTTTCTTGGATTTGCAACAAAGGAGGGAGAAAAAAATCTTCTTTGTTGGATTTGTCTCACTGCAAGTTCTTCCTGCTTTAATACCAATTGATGGGTACTAGAAAACGCAAAACCTGTAGATAAGAAATAAAATTTACTACCTATCTCAGCGGATGGTGTCAATCACAATCAATGTATTTCTCTAAACAAAGGCCAAACAATTCCACCAGGCGATTTTATCATTAAACTTATATTATAGCATTCAAGTAAATTAGTGAAATGATAGTGATGATACTCAATTACGTTCACTTTGCAGCAGAAATTGATCCTCATACATGGGACTAATAAAGAATAAATAAAAATAAATACTTTGTTTCTCACAGAACAATGGGTTGCACAATTTCTTGTTTAGGTAGATATTCCATGATAGTTCTCTTTCCAGGAGTTTACCCTTCTTGCTGCTCGGTGTTTATTCCTTAACAATCTCCTTCATTATCAATGTAGTGATCTTCCTCAATTGCCTAATGATATGCCTCAACTGATCCAAGCATCTTCTTTCCCAATGAATGTGCTCAATTGCAGTTGTAGAGAATATAGAAGCCCTCTATAGTAACATCATCAGATGTGAGTACCAAATACATGACATTTCCATTCTCCAACAGAGCTTTGGAAGCAGTTTCCCCTTGCACCAGAGCTATAATTTGGCTCTGCTTCAGAGATATGCCGAGGGAATAACCAACATCCAACTTCTGCTTTCCTAGCCTTGTATTTTCCATGGCGATGGCCTTGTTGGATTGACCACGATATCTCTGAGTGGTTTTACGCCAGATGTACAAAGAAGGATCTAGGGTCTTGCTAGGTTCCAAGGACTAAACAAAATCTGGCACAATGGAATGCTGAGCAGGGCTAAATATACCATACCAAATCATATGAACATCCACGATAGGACTACTCGTGAGCAGGGGACGATTGTGATAAGTTAAAAAAAGGGTTTTCTATTCAACCAATACAGAGGAACGCATATCAATCAGAAGAAGTAGACATACAATAAACTTAAACCCTCCCATTCCAAAAATCAAAGAAACTCTACAAACCCCAGTGTTTTTGGGTTTTTCCTGATGGACAAGAAATGCCTAAACTTTTTTCTCCCTCCTTTGTTGGATTTGCCTCACTATAGGTTATTCCTACTTTAATACTAATCGATTGGTGCTAGAAAATGAAATACCTGCACAAATGCATACTAATCTGCGATAGGTAGATAAGAAATAATATTTACTACCCATCTCAATGGATGGTGTTAATCACAATCAATGTACATCACTAAACATAAGCCAAACAATTCCACATGAGGATTTTATCATTGAAACTGTATTATAACATTCAAGTAAATCAGTGAAATAATAGCGACGCTACTCAATTACATTTACTCTGTAGTAGAAATTGATCCTCATGCACGATATCAAGAAAAAATGAATAAAAATAAATACTCTATTTCTCACACAACAATGGGTTGCATGGTTTCTTGTTTTGGCACCGATTCCAATGCTATTTTTCTTTCCAGGAATTTTATACTTCTTGTTGCTCAGTGATTATTCCTTAATGATCTCCTTCATTTTCAGTGGAGTGATCTTCCTCAATCGCCTAGTGATATGACTCAACTGCTCCAAGGATTTTCTTTCCCAATTATTGTGCTCAATTTCATTTGTGGAAGTCAATGCCTTCTTCTTGAGAGAGTCTATTGCTTCTCTTAATTTGTTTTCCTAAATGAATTCTTCCACTTTAGCCTGGTGATTTCTCCTCTATGTTAAAATTTCTTTCTCAATGATCTCCTCCTTTGTAATGAATGTCTTAATTATTGCTCGAGTTGATTTCTGTTTCATCATTCAACAAGATGTTTCTAGAAACAACAAGACCTATGATGCCATGCCATCGCACCCTGTTGTATTTTTGTCAGTTCGGTATCTCTTTGTTTTTGTCTTATTTCTCCAATAGCACGATCCATCATCTCAACTCCTCTTGTTTTTATTGTGTTTCCACTGTAATGGGTTAATAAACTTACACTGTATCTTGCCTTTTCTTCCAGCTATTTTTAGAAATGTCATGTTTAAAGTGGGAGTCAGTGAAACTAAGAGTGATCTCATGTGGGCTCATGTAATTCTTACAAGCATAAATTGATGATTAAACATGAATGAGATGCTAGAATTTAAACACATTTTTGGTGATGCAAGAACACTAATGGACTGGGGATGCTCCTGCATCACTCATGCCAATGTCCAATAGATAGCATTTGTTTCAAAATATATGTTGAAGTTACAATTGATTTATCATGTGGCACCATTTGGTGCAGTTATAACAGATTGAGTAGACAAGTAGATGAATAGATTCATTAGAGAAGTGGATCCAAGCTTAAGATTCCAATGGTATTTTTCTTGATTTCGATGATAGGAATTGGATTTGCAACTTGCCCCTGAAGTTTTTAACTGCTTTCAACTTTTCCATTTGACAACATGTTTATGCCCTTACTTGAATGCTAGAATTTGGTTATTTTCCCAATAAGTATTTGGAGTAATTTATGTTCTATTTGCAGCGGTAATCTTTATTTATCAAGGTTATTTGAATTTATAGGTTCATGTTTAAAGACATATACATTTGAGTTCTCCTGGGTCTAGTTCATTTTATTTCATCCTTTTATTCTATCAATCCTTGTGTTTGTTGGTGATTTACAATTTGGTGATATCAGTTTCCAACTGCAACACCTTGTTGGATTTCTTAAATATATTTCGTTGCCTTTATCTTATTATCTTTCCTATGAAGCATGATTATTTATTTGCGTACGTAGGGTTGAAGTTTAAGCAGTTGGTTCTTCATTTGAAGGATGATTTTATTATATGATTTGGTTATGTTTGGCATGTATATCAACCTTAAGAAGAAGAACTGATGGGATTTATTGATCCCTATGTAAATATAGTTTTCTTAGATTGTAATGAGACTGGTGATGGCGATCATTTATTATTGCATGATCACTATAATTCAACATATCATACATATTGTGTTGGCCTTAGAAGGTCTATCCCTGAAATAGATTGGTATTGTCAAGGCTATCAAACATCTATGCTTGGACAGTCCAACACACATGATGAATATGTTGAGGTTGTTGTAGTTGATTTTGACAATGGGGATGAAGCTTAGGAATCAGAGGATTTGTGGAAGATGCTCCAGTTGGGATGGTTGTAGAAAGAATAAACTTAGAGCTCAATTTATCACCACCTTCTTCTTCTTCTTCTCCTCTCGCAGAGACAAGGCCAACTCATGTAAGAACAATTCACAGAAGGATTTTGCGACGAAGCACTCCAAATCCATCTCCTAGATTGCTAGATGCGGCAAGGGCTTCACTAGGAAAATTGAAGTATCTAGGTCTACATCCCAAGTATCCATTGTATAGACAAAACTCTCTCAGGTCAGCACATACTTCAGGAGTGTGTACATGCTTTACATGACAATTGGTCTACACCAGGAAGAGGCTTTTAGCATTTTTCACCTAGCTCTTCGCTTGATAGATTTGGGGCCGGAGATGGGACTGATGCAATTGTACAACCCACACCCAATAGCAGGTCGCTTCTCTTTCATGAATCAGCTCAAAGAAGTAATTTAACCCCTGTTTTAGAGATGGAAAATTATATAGTTAAATCTTATGTTGATCAGGTGTGGGCAAGGGTGGAACGTACTCTGGAATCAAGAGAACATAATATAGGTCCGATTAATTCTCATAAAGATGGAAGACATTGGCAAGGATCATCTTTTGGTCATAAAAAATGATTTATAAGAATTGATGGGAAATGTAAGGTCAATTGTTGTGAGCGGAAGCATCTTAACTAGTCATGTACAATCAAGAACTAGATATAGTCAAGGTAGACACATTCCTACAACTACTAACTATTTGGAAAATTCAGAAAGGATAACAGAGGAGATCTCATGTAGGGATGTTGGAAATAATAGGCTGCTAGCACCTAGTGTTTCTAACGAGATATTGGGTATAAGATTATCTGAAAGAAGTAACAGTTTACATCATCAACTAAACAATGGTAGTTCATTTAGTAAACCTCATGAAAATGGAGTCCGCAAAGTTGAAGGTGCAAAGGAGAAGGTGATCTCCATGTTAAAATCTCACATGAAGCACACACTCACAGGCGAACATAGGTAAAAGCATTTGTATTTTTCCTTATTTTATGGTTTGTCTCTATAGAGTTGATTTTACTGGGTGTACACTGTATGCATCTTAAAATTTATCTTTAGGAGATACTATTTTTATCCTTTCCAAGAAAAAATCTCTGGGGAATCCTAATGGATGTTCCCCACATTCATGGATGGCATCTCTGGTAAACCCACTGCCATTGACTAGTGCCAAATACCCAGTAACATTAATGACATTTGGTTGGGCCAACACCTTGGGCTCAATAAATCATAATCAACTACACTATTTTCCATATTAACATATTGATACTATTTAACATTTTGCTAAAGTAACCATAACAATCCAAGCCTGTTTTTTATTTTTTATTTTTTTAATTTTTAATTTTGGTTTTTAATTCCTTTTTTGGTGTGGTGACAACTTTATAAGGCCGTATAGATGTTTATTTTTGTCAAAGTATATGTTGAAAAGTAGATTCTCTCTTACATTCTACCTTGTCTGTTATGTATTGATGGAGATCAGTTTCATTACTTGTGACCAAAGAACTGTGTCATGCATGTATACAAGGATTCTTGTATCACTATTTATAAAATGAACATTGTCCTTAAACAAGCAAAGTAGATCCTTAATGCTACATGTTTGCATCTCAGGGAACTTCCAATCCTAATAAAGGAGGTGAAATTTAAGTGTTTCTAGAATCCAAATATCAAGTTTTGTGAATTCTCTCATATATCGTCCTGGAAAAGCAAAGTGAAATTTAATTATTTCCAAATCTTAAGTTCTATGAATTCACTCATATTTGGTGGGGAATGTTTTGAGAAAATAGGAAGAACTTCTTTTAGTTTCATTCAAATTTTCCAAAAAGATTACTAAATTTCTCCCTGACTAAAATTCTCCCTAAAATGGCTTTGGAATTGAAAATTTTGTAAATATTTTTAGAAAAAAAAACCCAAAATACTTTTTCCAGATTAGAGTTTTATAACAATAGGTACTAAAACAATCTTCTATTTTCTACTGCAAATGTTTGATAGAGTCTGCCCATAAACTGATCAGAAAATTAGGTAGATGCGTTGGACGGACTAAATAATTTTGAATGAATAATCACTTAACATAAATGATATATTAGGTTGCATAAATATATAACTTAGAAGCATGAATTGAAGAAGAAATCTCAATGAGATTGATATATTCTTAATTGATTTGAATGAGGCTAGGAATAATTTGGACTAGAGGGTGTTGAAAATGGCATAATTTTGTTCTGGTTGGATAGATTTAGAACTGAAAATCAGCAGTTTTCTTGCTTGCATAACTTGGGAAGATTTTTGTATTTCAAGTCTCAACATGATTGAATAGTATGAATTATGCCTTGCAATGCTGAGATATGTTGTGATACCACTTGCTAGTAACCTAAACACTTTGGATGAAAATTTAGTTGTGAATTTTACTTGCAAAAGATATAAGTGTAAATGTAGATTAATTGTCGCTTTTGTAGAATTTCCTTGAAATTCTTCTATTGCTTGAATGAATAAATATGAAACTAATTGTTGCACCAAGACAAAAAAAATCTCTACCAATTTGTAGTGGAATAGAACAAAAATAAAACACAGTCACACTATAGCAAAAAAACAAAAATTTCTAGGGAACCCAACTGGGAAAACCCTCTGCTAGCTGTAGAAATTTAAAATACTATCCATATTAGAGTTTGAGACACCTTCTTCAAGACCAGGTTCATTGATACTTATTGCTTTCCATATTGATTTCATAAGCATTAGGGTTGTTGTCTGTCAAATTAGAGTATCTAGAAAGTGTCTCTTTGATTTCAGAAAGCAGACCAAGATCAACTTCATCCAAGAATCCCCTAGAAGGCTCATTAGTAGCAAGAAGAAAGGTATTTTTTTATTTTATTTTATTTCATCACATGCATCCATAATAATCACTGATTTGTCTTCATTTCTTTCACAATCATTTTCAATGTTAGATGCAAAAGGTAATTTAGTATGATATAATCCTTAGGTAACCAACCTCAGACATATTGTTGGTTAATTTATGTTGTTTGAAGTTTATTGAGTTTGAGTTTTATCAAGAAACTACTAGAAGCATACTAGCATGGGTGAGTCGACTATCTTGATAATAATGTTATGGTTTGATCTAGTCCTTGAAAGGAACTTATAGTTGATGGCCAAAATTTCACATTCCTTTCATTTTTTTATCTTCACATATAGCAAATATCTTTATGTTATAGCCTCTAGCTAGATATATATAGTAACTACCACTTAGAAGTTGGATGCCATCATTCTGGAGCTTGAGCTTACTCAAATTACCTTTGTTTGAGTTGAAAATGTCATTAGATATCATTATATCGTCTATTATAGAGCATGAATCCAATTTACCTTTGTTTCAGTTAAAAATGTCATTAGATCTTGCTATATCATCTTTTGTAGAGAATGAATCCAATTTCTCAGAGTCCATTTGCTTGAGGTATAACAAATCTACTTTAATTCATTAAACTTACTTTTCATATTATGTTTGCTGATTGTGATTATGCAGGCCACATCTGCATTGGAAAAGGGGCATATTTAATGAAGTGTGGAAGGAGAGGGAAGCTTCAATTATGTCCTTTCAAACTTTCTAAGGTATGTAATCAAATTAAAAAAAAATTCTCCATAGAATGTTGTGCTTTAATTTTTTCTTTTGATAATGGATTATTTATGTGATCTCCCCTCTCTCACACACAACAAGAGTCCAAAAGTACATGGTTTTTTGGGAGATGTGGAAAATGGACAGATTGAGGCTAGCCATTTATCTAGAAATATACACTGCAGAAGATCAAGCATTTACAGTTGAATATTTCCTTGCCACTTAATTAGAGTTGAAGAGTCAGATTCCTATTTGTTAGGAATATACCTCACTTTTAAATCAATTTATTGATGACGCTGTATAGACCTTCCATGGGAGGGAAAAGAATGATCACTACCATTGCTTAATCTTTTTGCAGACCAAGTAAAGATTCCAAATGTGTATAAGTTAGTGGCTTCTTGGAGAATCCCAAGAGTGGCACTATTGTAGCAAGAAGAAATTCGTTTATTTTGAGTTCTCCATTAGTGCATTGATAGTATATTGTTTATTCCATACAATACCTTGATAGTGTATGATCAAATTACAGTTAAGCCTGTCATAATATTTTGACTTACCCTCTTTTAGAGGGAAACTAAAGTGTGTGTCAAGATTGCACCTCATAATTGTATCATGTAGAGTTTACCTGGGACAATTTTTGTGGATCTAAGCAGCAAGATACCTGTTGGAATTCAAGAGGAAATAATAATACAAAGTGGGAAAGAGGTTTCATAGTTAACCTGGCTTTCACATTATGGTTGGAGTCAATTTGTTGGCAAGATGCTGGATACCCCAACTTCCTTTTCATGACTGAGTGCAATATTGAATCCTTCGAAATATTCCTCGATCAATTTTCATTAAGTGATGGGTTTTCTCAAAAGTGCTTTACACCTATAAACTTTACCAGAGTTGTTCTTGAGTCTTTGGGGGTGGTTAGCTTTTCAAAGCACACAAGTACAAGAAGACGAGAAATAATATACTCGACCAATTTGAAGTTATCTCCCTGCGAATAGGGTGTTCCCATTCATAAACATGACGACTCACTCTAATTCTTTCTAGTGAACAACTTTGGGACTTTCCATGAATCATGAGACTATTCCAACCCCATAACTATAAATTTCTTATTTAAATATAAACCCACTAGATTAGAATCTGCACAAGGAGAACTCCATTCTTGTTTCAAAATAACCTGCAATTGACTTGTACCATGCTATTTAGACTTTTATGTATTTATTCACATCCTTTGTCTATGAGCTAAAGATGGAACAAGCTACCTTGCATTTTCTATACTAACACTCCTAAAAAACTAATAAAGTATGCCAAATATATCATCTCAAATGATTTATATAGCTCACCTTTTGGTTTTTCAATTATTGAAGTTGTTACCTATATTGATGAGATCTTCTAAAACTGATACCACAGTGACAATATATGTTATACTTTTATTCGTGTTTCTCTGAAGGTGTTTCTTCTTCAATAAAGCAACAATACACTGTATTTTCCATTTAGGGGAGAAGTGTACCTAGTAGCAACCTTAGCCTGTGTACAAATGGGTTGAATGTACATTAGACTTTATCTTTTGTTTTGAAGGTGTTTCTCCTTCAACAATACTTCATCTCAGTAGATCATTTTGGTATGCACCTTCAGTAGATGCATGCAGTCTTGGGATACATGTTGTAGATTATAGTTTTCCTATGAGGGTGTAGCAGTGATGAGAGAAGTGCATCGATTTTAGGCATCTTGTGGTTGTTTTATGCAAGCATGCTTGTTTAGTGTTTCCCAAACATAGATAGAGCCATATCTATTATGCTTTTATAGTTTGACTTAGGTTCTCACTTTTCTTAATTTAAATGTTTTTCTTAGTTCTATTTTATGCACAGATTTATCTTTAAGAAAAGTGCACAGTAGAGAAGGGTTCTGTATTTTGAGCAGGGGACACACTTTGAGGTAGGAGGTACTCTATTCTAGGAAGCTTTTGCCATGCAGGTTAGATGCTTTATCTGAGAATCCCAAGAATGGCGTTATTGTAGCAATAAGAAATTCGTTTATTTTGAGTTCTTCATCAATGCATTGATAGTATATTGTTTATTCCATGCAATACCTCAATAGTGTATGATCAAATTACAGTTAAGATTGTCATAATATTTTGACTTACGCTCTTTTAGAGGGAAACTAGAGCACGTGTCAAGCTTGCACGACACAATTGTATCATGCAGAGTTTACCTGGCACGAGTTTTGTGGATATAAGTAGCCAGATACCTTTTGGAATTCAAGAGGTAACAATACTACAAAGTGGGAAAGAGGTTTCATAGTTAACTTGCCTTTCACATTATGGTTGGAGTCGGTTTATTGGCAAGACGCTGGATACCCAAACTTCATTTTTATGACTGAGTGCAATATTGAATCCTTTGACATATTTCTTGCTCAATTTTCATTAAGTAATGGGTTTTCTCATAAGTTCTTCACATCTATAAACTTTACCAAAGCTGTTATTGAGTCTCTAGATGTGGTTATCTTTTCAAATCACACACGTACAAGAGCTGTTATGCGTGACTAATTTCAAGTTATCTTCATACGAATAGGGTTTTCCCTTCCATTAATATGACGACTCACTCTGCTTCTTTCTAGTGAACAAATTTGGGACTTTTCATGAATTGTGAGACAATTCCAACCCCACAACTATAAATTTCTTATTTAAATCTATACCCAATAGATTAGAACCCGCACAAGGAGAATTCCATTCGCGTTTCAAAAGAACCTCCAATCGACTTATACCATGTTATTTAATATTTTATGTATTTCTTCACATCATTGGCCTGTGACATAAAGATGCAACATGCTACCTTGCCTTTTATATACTAAAACTCCTAAACAATAGTAAAGTATGCCAAAATATTTCATTTCAAATGATCTATGCATCTCACCTTTTGTTTTTTAAATTATCGAAGTTATTACCTATATTGATGAGATCATCTACAACTGAGGCCACATTGACAATATCTGTAATAGTTTTATCCATGTTGCACTAAAAGTGTTTTTTCTTCATCAACACTACAATATATTGCAGTTTCCATTCAGTCGAGAAGTGTACCCAGTAGCAACCTTAGTTTGTGTGCAAATGGGTTGAATTCACAGTAGACTTTATCTGTTGTTTTGAAGGTGTTTCTCCTTCAATAGTACTTCATCTCAACAGATCCTTTCAATCTACACCTTCAGCAGATGCATACAACCTTGGGGTACATGCTATAGATTCTATTTTTGTTGTGAAGGTATAGCAACAATGAAAGAATCACATCGATTTTAGGCATCTTATGGTTTTTGTACGAAAGCATGCTTGTCTAGTGTTTCCCAAACTTATATAGAGCCATATTTATACTTTTATAGTTTGACTTAGATGCTCACTTTTCTTAATTTAGGTGTTTTTCTTAGTACTACTTTATGCACAAATTTATCTTTGAGAAAAGTGCATAGTAGAGAAGGTTTCTATATTTTGAGTAGGGGACACTCTTCTAAGTCGGAGGTAATCTATTCTAGGGAGATTCTGTCATGCATGTTAGGTGCTTTATCCTAGACAGAGTTCCAAGTCCTTGACTCCTTGACAAAGTCCCTGCCAGACAAGACATCGATGGATAGAGTTCCAAATCCCTAAATTTTCCAAAAACCCACCTGAGCCTAGCTATCTAGCCTAAAATCCTTTGCATTCCAGTCATCCCTTGGCTGTGGTTTCATAGAGAAAGCCCTCTCTGGTTCGGTAGGGCTAGCTACCAAACTAAAAGCTTGGTCTGTGGTTACCTCCATCGATCTCCTCATCAGCCTGGGACATTATGGAGGATAACAAATGGGATGAAAACTAGGGAGTGCTAAGGTGTTCTATTGAATGTAAGGTTCCCAAGTCATGGAAAAATATAATGCTAGTTGTGAGGTCATGACTGCCAAGGTGTGTTAGGGAATGCTAGGGCATGCTAACATGTGCCAGATAGTATGGAGACATGTCAAACAAGCTAAGATGTGCCAAGTGCTAAGGCTTGCCAAGATGTACAAGGGTTCCAAGTGCCCGCCTCCTCTTCTTCCATATGCTATCCATTTAGGACATTTTCTTTGCAATATTTGGTGCATTTACTAGTTATAGGTCATTTATAGGTTACAAATGTCTTTAGAGTTTCACTTCTAATTGAGTATTTTAATTGAACATATTGATTCTCTTATACAAAACTAATTTTCCCTCCACCCACTTTTCATAACTTCAATAACCATTAGGTAGGGACCTGCAACTTTGATGTTGCTTTGCTTGTTTAGTAAAATATTGTTGAGACTTTACCTTATTGAAAGTTGTAGAATTTATAATTGATGAAGTTTCAAGGTCTAATGTTTAGAAGTATAATTCTTTAAACGGTGCTAGCTCAATGGAAGAGCACCTGCTTTACAAGCAGGAGGTTGGTGATTCGATTCCATCGTGCCCTGACATCCATATGGAATGACGACGATCAATTTTTGGTGACAAAGGATCTTTTGACCATTACCAATGAGCTTTGATGACATTTTTTGACCCTCACCAAAAATATGAAATGGTGTCGGTCAATGAATACCATGATATATGCGTGTCAATAGTGACGACCTTCAAACGTCTGTAACCATAAATCATTGTTGTTGATATGAAATGGTGATGGTTGTTGTCCGTCATTATAATCATTATTCGTGACAGACCTTGAATGTCACCACAACGTCTATACTTCTAGCAATGCGACTTTTGGTGACAGTCAACGAACGTCACAATATATATGCACCAATAGTGATGGCCATTAAAGATCCATCATAATAAATAATTGTTGTTCATATGAAATGGCGACGGTCAATATCCATCATTATAATCAATATTTGCAATGAACCTTGAATGTCACCATAACACCTATACTTTTGGTGATGCCACCTTTGGTGACATTAAATTTTTGGTGACCGAGGCTATGGTCTATCACCACTGCTGATATGCAATGGTGACGGTCGCTATCTGTCATTATAAATCATTATTGGTGACGAAATTTGAATGTCACTACAACACCTATACTTATGGAGATGCCACCTTTGGTAACGTTTAGTTTTTGGTGATGGAGGCTATGGTCTGTCACCATTGCTCATATGAAATGGTGACGGTCACTATCCGTCACTATAAATAATTATTGGTGACGGACTTTGTATGTCACTACAACACCTATACTGATCCAGGTGGATATTGGTGGCCACCTGCCAAGTCCACTTGGACCCCCACCATTGTTTCTGTCAGCATTTTCAGCTTCCTTAATTGTAGCACAACTTACTATTTTTAGCATTTTCTCGGGTCTTGAACTTCCGGAGCCGTTTTGAGGCCCTAAACGACATTCTTTGGGAAAACTGGGAGCAACATGGGTCCATGGACTGTTGTTGCTCTTCCCAAAGTTGTAGTTCTCGGATAGATCTTTTTAACGAGATATTGTGCACGTCAAACAAAGATCATATGCCAAAATTACGACCCTGGGAAGTTGATGTACCAATTTACCCAGACAGGGCCCATAGTTTGGCGTTTCATCTTCTAGGGTTAGGTTTTTGGATGTTTAGGGTTTTCCATTGTTTCTCAACAATAAATAGGCCTTCAAGCCTCATTGTAAGATAGTTCAGAGGCATGTAGCTGCCACATCTCTTCTCAGAGATAAGCTACCATCGCCTTAACTGGTTTATTTCCATTATTGTTTGTAAGCATATTTCAGTATTTTACATTAATGAAATGAAGTATTATTTCCACTGCATATCTGTGTTTATGGTTATCTTCGTAATTTGTGCATTCCTATTTAAAATCCAGATCAGTGGTATCAGAGCGGTCTGCTTTTTTTCTCTATTTTTCTTTGCATTGTTGGGTTGTGTTATATTCTTTCCACATAGTTCACAGGGGGTTTGAGGGGTACTCGTAACCCCACTTTATGGGGTCCGGGCGGACCCACCTATGGTTTTGTGCATGATTTTCGCACATGTTTTTTGGACGCGATGGTTTTCGGTCCATGGTTTTGGATGCGATGGTTTTCGGTCCATGGTATTGGATGCTTCGGCATGTA
>APFE030594159.1:58996-71045 GCA_000404065.3 Pinus taeda | reverse complement strand
TGCTAAATATTGGCGAATTGTTGCAATCTCCTTTCTATCTAGCTTATTCCCCTCTTCATTTGTCATCGATGAGGGTTTCTTTGTTATGCCCTCAATCGGCAAGTATCGATCCTTTAAAATCAGTATATCCTCCATCTGTGATTTCCATAGGGAAAAATTAGCCCCTCTCAACTTCTCCATATCTGTAATGTTGTCATCCATTCTCATCAATCACCCCAAACACAAAAATCCACTTAAAAATAAAAACTTTAATTATAACCTTTAAAAATTAGTAATAATGACCTTCCTCCTTTTAAAATACCCTTTTCAAAATTCCTGCTCCTTTTTAAAATATACTTTTCAAAATTCCAACAAATAATTATATATGTTCATAATAAATATAAAAACATATATAATGTTTTAACCTTTTCACATTTCACACATACATATGTTGGTTTGAGAAAAAAAAGCTTCACCTATATGTGCAAGCTTGATGTAAAAAAAAACTTAGGAACACCACATTTCAAATCAATTTGCACGGATCTTCACTTTTTCAAACTCCAGCAACACGTTTCAACATAGATCCACGACGTTGCTTTTCTTGCAGCAACTGTCTTTTAGTTCAAGCATTCCTCAGCTATTTCCTGGATAGATCCTTCAATAGCTCCAAGGGTAACAACCAACATTTTATCGAATGTTGCCAGAGTAAGGCAATGGCACTAAGCGGCTTGCACAATGGATATTCAACCCTAGCTCTGATACCAATTGTTAAACCAGAGCATACATAATACACAACGGATTTATACTCAGAGACTTAGATGGAAATAGCAGAGAATAATTCACAGAGACAAACAAATGGAGAAACAACAAGATTACTTAGTAAAAAACCACGGAATAGATAAAACAATCACTGGAGAACAGAAATCACTTTGCATTACATAACAGGCTTGGGCCTTGGCTTACTTTCCTTGGCCAGAGAAATTACAAATTTATAGAGGTAGAAGAAGGATCTAGAATCTTGTATGTGATTCAGAGGGAGATCTCGAATGATCAAGAAACCACTGGCAGTGTATGGGGATCTAGAATCCTGGAGATCTAGAAAAATCTAATCTAGAAGGATCTAGATGGAAATCCTCACTCCAACAAGTGGTATTAGAGCCAGAGGTCTCTATTTCGAAACACACTAGGCTCGCGTTGGGGGCGAGATTGTTGGCTCCTGGTTAATGGCGGTGTAGAAGGTCAATGCTCCCCATGTGTTTTGTGGCATGTGCTTAAATCTAGCGATGTGTCTTTACTAACACTTGCGGGTTTTGGTGTAATGGAAATCATGACTCCAACACAAATCGCTGGAAAATGTAGTTCCATTAGTGTAGGTAGAAGCATTATTGCATATATATGACCGCTCGACTGATATAACAGGAAAATTGCGAATGAATAATAAGACGAACAAATGGAAGATAATAGTCTCCTGTTTGTAAGTATTAAAGTATATTTTCATGATCTTCGAACTGGCAGAGCTATGTAAAGGTTTCTAATGAATATGGGATACAGGCCGCTATAAAATTGATAGAGTTAGATCACAGAGACACAAGAAGCAATGATCTGGAAGCGATTGGGATTGGGAATTACCAGCAAAATAGACGAAATTGCTTGGAAAAGGTAAGTAACGGCTTCCTTTCAATAACATAAACCCTGAAGTAGGGCTGTCTACTGGAATTGGTATCCTGCAACTATTATATCGACATCATCAAAACTTGAAAGATAAACTTCCACGCACCATTCGGTCTCTTGCATGTATAAAATAGACATTGAATTTAATGTGGACAGAGTTGATTCCTCCGGGAAGAACGAGGCGGGGGATTGGTAAACTGTAGTTAAAATTAAATTTGTAAACCAGAATAGGTGATATGTTTCTCAATGTTTCAAATTGGAAAGTAGGGTTGGAATTTCAAAACAAAAACAAACCCATAAGTCATGGGTGAAATCTCAAAACAAACTCATTAGTCATGGAATTCAAAACAGCCCTTCAAACATATAGTTTTTCTCCCGATTTCAAAATGGGTAAGCAAAGTTGGAATTTCAAAACAAACTTATTAGTCATGGAATTTCAAAACAGTTTTTCAAATATATAATTTTAACTGTTTCAAACTTGCAAATAACGCTGGAATTTCAAAACAGCTTTTCAAATTGGCAAATATTGTTGAAATTTCAAAACAAACTTATCTTTCATATAATTTCAAAACAAACCCATCCATCATGAGTTTCACACTTTATCCTTTCTTATCCTGTTTTCACAATTTCAAACCAAAAATTTGAAAAATTTCCACAATATTTAACAAACAAACTACATCTTAACAAACAATTTACCTGTTAAATTCCATCCCTACTAATAAAAATCAATAATAACCTTAATTAGTTACTAAGTCTTAATTCATTAGCTATTTATCTTTAAAATGTTATTTCTTTGAAATGCAATCAACACGTTTATAAATATAAATTAGGTTTATTTTATAAATTACTAAATAAAAGTGGTCGTTTCTGAGTACTATTAACCATCGTTATAGACACATGTTGCAAGTACTAACGCAAATATAATTTTTATTTTTTATTTATTTTTAAATCATACACCTTATCGTTATACACATGTTGCAAGTACTAACACAAATATAATATATTTTTATTGTTTTTTGAAAATCAGACTTTGAGGCACCGGGTAAAATCACGGGAAACGAGGATTAGTCCATTTGTCCTATCTTGACGTATTAACCAGGGTTGAATTTTATATTTCTCGCTTAATTCAAAACAAATTTATATAATACATTAAAAAAAAAATAATAAATAATATTTAAAATAATAATAAATATAAAATAATGTTTTGTAAGATAAAAAAATAAATTAAAATAAAATTTTAAATATAAATTTTAAGGTTAAATTAAACTATAAAATTATTATGGTTTATAGATTTATGGTATTTGTTATGTTAAAATATATTTAAAAGTTTGATGAAATTGATTATGAAATGCAGAAGTACCAATTTAGATCCATCTTAATTTCAAATTTGGTCATTTTCAGTTCTTGATAAATCCAGATTTTAAATAAATCTAAACTAATTTAATCATTAAATTAATAATTAGATATATTGTTAAAATATTTATTAAAATTTAAGTTATTGGTTCAAAATCTATAAACACTCTCACTTGCCTAAACAGCAACAACAAAAAAACATCAAATAAATGTTTAATGAATTTGCCATAGAATTGTTTTTTTCCCAGAAAACCATGAAAATTATGGCAATATTTTGATAAGAATTTTGTAGGTGCCTTGCAAGTTTTTTATGGTTCTGAATACATTTCCACCTTCCAAAACATGATTTACACTCCTTTCGCAAGATTTGTTGAAGCTTTAATTCTGGCCAACTAAAATGAAATATAAATTATAATAAATTCTCCAACAACAACTACACCCATAAATGCTTTAAATACATTTTTAACATGAATTATGCCCACACACCATTTATAAAATTAATGCATTAGATTAACCTAAATATATCCTTACATTTTGTATACCTTAAATTTCTTCCAGCACTATTACACATAAAAAAAATTAATTATCAAATAACACTTTATAAATTTACACTAATTACAAATAAAAATGACCAAATAACACTTTATAAATTTACTTATACCCATTAAAATAAATAAATAAACATAAAAAAATTTGAAATTCCATGCTAATTATAAAGTCCTTAATCCTATGCCAATTCAGTGAAATTCCAATCCCATTACAGAGTCTTGCAGCCTATGCCAATTCAATGAGAAAAGCATTTCGATCTCCTATATTATCATGATTTCACATTGGCTTAATATATTTTAGTATCAAACTGACTATAATTTATTTTTGCTAAAATTTAAAATTAAAAAAACTATAGGAATTTTTATCAAATAATCTTTCGAGTGTGTCAAACAAAATGTTTAAAATTATTATATATAATAATATAATATATAAAATAATTTTTCCGAGTGTATCCAATAAACAAATGTTTGGTGCAAGAAATTTTTGTTTCTCGCATAATGTAAAAAATATAACATTTTGTTAAATCATTAAAATTTTTTATTTAAACATATTTTTAATAATTTAATTTATTTTAAAAATAATTATTAATTTATATGTAGATTTATAATCGTCCATTTTACATATTAAATTTTCACATGTAAAGTTAATATAAGGTAGAAGTAATCGGTAGGCAGAAGGATCCAATTGGCCTTAACTTACAAAGAGCTTGAGTTTTTACTTTCCTACTGTCCGTTAGTGGTAATATAAAGTAGAGTAATTTGGTAGGTAAAGATGGATCAATTGGCATATTTAAAGAGGTTGAGTTTCATTTTCTTTATTATTGGCCAATTGAAAATGGAAGATATTTGTATAAAAAAAAATACATAAATAAAAGAATTCAAGGTTTACAGAATTAAAGGGAAGTCTTGGAATATAGAAGAAAGAGATTATTTTTGAGTTTTCAAAAAAATAGAAGAAAGAAGATAGGACAATTTTAATCTTAGTGAAAAAAATAAAAGACAAAGAATAAGATAATAAAAGATTATTGGTGAAATAGGTCGTTATTTGCAGAAAAGACGGAAAGAACATGGAGTTGATATTAAGAAGGGAAGATCTCATACTTTGGCCTTTCGGAGCATTTCTAAAATACAAAACATCAAGTTTGTTTGGAAAACTCTTCAATTATCACAAGAAAAGAGTAATATCAAAGAATGAAGATCCGGGAGGCTCTTGAGATTATAAAACATCTACAAAATCTCAACAGGGCCAATGGTATTAAGATCAATGGAAGTTGGCTTCCCTTAACTAGGGGATTAGAACAACCAAAACACCCTAGATAATCAGGTAGTTGTTTTCGTCTCACGTCCTTATAACTATATAATCTTATATTATTAATACACAAGAATAAATTAAAATAGATATTATTATTAAGGTTTTATAAATTACATTTAATATAAAAATTATATAATAATAATTATTTAATTTATTAATATATTAGTTTTTAATTAATAAATCTATTAATCGAATTAATTTATCAAAATGATCTATCTTATATTATTAAAGAAAGTTAAAAAAAATTATTATTCTAATATAATTATCATTTAATATAAAGATTTAAAAAATTATTTATAATAATAATAAATATAATTATTAATTATTTAATAATAAAAATTAGTTTTTGATTATATTTTTTTAACAATACACATAAACTAAAAATTTAAAACTAATATTATATGGATTATTAAATATTTAAGTTATTATTAATAATATTATTTATAAGTTATTAATAACAATGATTTAATTTATAATTATAATATGATTGTTATTTTTATAATAAAAATTAAGTTTTTACCGTAATATTTAAATTTTAAACTATATAAATCTATTCAATTATTTAACTAATTAATTCACCATAATTTAATATAAAACTAATTAGTATAACCAAAATTAAAGCAATTTACCCACGACATTATAAATAAACTGTTATTAATTATTATAAATTAAAATTAAACATTAAATAATATTTAAAATATATTAATATTTTTATAAAATCCATTAAGTAAATTAACTATTACAATATTCAACTAATATGAAATCTATTAAAAAAATAAGAAGCAATTTATTTAAAGATTACGATAAAAACATTTATCACTGTTAATAATTATTATAAATAAAAATAAAAATTAATAGCCAACCTTCATCTCCATAAAAATTCTAATATTTTCTTTTAACTAGTTATCCTATCACAGAGCTCTTCTTCTATCATCATTTAGATTGGTCCTGATGGTGGATCTCTGTTTGGATTTGAAACATTGACAAATATGGTTTTTGCTGTGGATACTCCGAGACTAAACTCAAAATTAATATTATCGTAAATATAGATAAATAATATTATTAATTGTAAATTATCAAAAATAATAATTAAATGTTAATTAATAATTGACAATAATTAATATTTGTGATACATTTAATTAATAAATATTATTAATTGATAACATTATTAATTACTATCATTTGTCACAATGTGACATTGGACCAAGAGACAATCTATGTTACAATGTGACCATGGTTGACCATGATTGAACATGGTTGACCATGATTGACCATGGTTTACCATGGTTGATTTACATATTGAGACAATCTTTGTTACAATGCGACATTGAAACGTTGTTAACCATGGATGATCTTCATATTGAGACAATCCTTGTCACAATGTGACATTGGAACATTGTTGACCATGATTGATTTTAACATAGAGACAATATTAAACCTAAGGGATTGATATTATAAACTGAAGGTAGATAAACCCTATGATAAACATTATAAACTCTAAAAAAACATGGTTGAGCACGCTTGATTTTCATATTGGCACAATCTTTGTCACAATGTGACATTGGGTTATCGTTGACCATGATTGATTTTCATATTAAGGCAACCTTTGTCACAATGAGATGCTGAACAATAGTTGACCATCATTGACCATGGTTGATTTTCATATTGAGACAATCTTTGTCAAAATGCGACGTTGGACCATAGTTGACCACCAATGATGATGGTTGTCACAATGTGACACTGGACTAAGAAAAGTCTTTGCCATAATGTGACGATGGTTATTCACCATAGTTAACCATGGTTGAGGGATTATAAACCCAAGGGACTAATATTAAACCCAAGAGATTAATATTATAAACCCTAGGAATATAAACCCATAGATAAATACTATAAACCCTAAAATAAACATGATTGACCATGTTCTACCATGGTTGATTTTCATATTGAGATAGTCTTTGTCATAATGCAATGTCTGACCGTGGTTATCCATTGTTCGTGATGGAAATGAGAAATTATGGGTTAACCAAAATCCTTTTTCCTTAAAAAATCGATATTGAGGCCTGTGGGTTATGGCCCACTAAGCCTATCGGAAGTGATTTTAAGGCTCCAAGCCTTTTAAATCATGGAATTACATAAAATAGGGGCCATATAATTTTTTTGGAAGTGTTAATCTTCCGCTTCCCCTTTAAACAAAACCCGGGACAATAGTTATCATAATACACTGGAAACCAAAAGAGATCCCGCTTTGAAACCTTAGTTCAAACTTCAGGTTTCATACACCGAATCTATAGATTCGAAGGCCTCTTTAATTGTTATTCCTCAAACATCCGATCTGTCCGATGTTCGTTTGCTGATCGGCACTTCACTATCAGTGATATCGGAGTATCGCTTATCAGTGTATCGACCATTACTAATGCCACTATCCAAGTCTTTTGAATCTCTAATATGCGATCATCGATCACGTCTCCTCCATTGATTCCCTTTTGATCCAACGGTCCCCGTTTCATTGGTGGTTGCTCATCGTGACTGTCTAAGGCCTTAGTCCCTTCCACTCCAACGTGCTGAACCGATATGCCTTCCGGACCCGACCTGGTTATAGGCCAACTTCCATAAGTTTTCAAGTTTGGATTCTAGATCTGTTAAGTGCTTTTGTGATGTTTCTTAATGTAGTTGGAATTCAGCTAAGGGTCGATGGATTTCTGTCTTAAAACACAATTCCCTTCCATATACCAATTCACACGTGACATGCATATATATAACAATTAATTGATATCATAGGGTTGTCATTGATCCTACAGGAATCGATGGTTGACCAAACCTGCACACAGAAACATTCAAACTATCCACACGACAAACACATAAACACACATTTTCAACACAAACATGCAATTATATACAGAATAGTTACAATCTAAGGCTTTTCACCCTTAGTTACAGTTCCCCTTTCGACTACATAGTGAATACTCTCGACTTTCACAATTATATTTATATCACTCACTATATCCTCTATTGAACACGCAGGTTCGTATATATATATATATAAAAGAAGTGTTGGACCGAATCATGGAAGGATCCGATCAATCCTCTAACAAAAGCCCTAAAGCTCTCGGTACGCATGCATGCATCATATGAACACATGGCAGATTACATTAATAAGTCTCCTCAAGAATTATCCATTCCATCTTTTCCTCTATTTTAAAATAGAAAAGTCCCTGTTTTTCTCCCTGGTCCACGTCTTCCTCTTCCTTCACTTTCGGTTCCTCCCTTTGAGTAAAGGTGTTGGATGCTCCTGCATCAGACTATCGAGGCACAAAAATTTATGACATCCTGGTCATATGCTTCTCCTTCTCCTTAGCAATTCTACCCACTTCACTTCTTCAGTGGAACTGCCTTCATGGTCTTCTATGAGCTGCAACCAAGCCTCTGCAATAATAGTTTCCTTCTGCTACATGATACCTCACCAAGCTCTCCTCACTTAGTATTTTGGCATCCTTCAGGTTCTCTACTCTGGAACCATATGAGCACTCCATTGTCTAGGTTTGCTACAATCTTCTCACCTTCGGCTGTCGTTCTCTGTGTGACATAAGACCATAACTCTCCAGCTCTATCAACTGTACCTCCTGCTCCTTCTTATTTCTCTATGGAATCCTTTCCCTTCTCTAGCACACAGAATCTTCTTCTGCTATGATACCAAATGATGATGTAGGGGTATTACCCGCACATACCCACAGTATGCAAGAATTTTCATAACACAACTGTCCCAGGTATTTGACTCTACAATGGAGTCAAATATTTAGACCATAAATGGTCAAGGACCTCTTACATAGTTCCTTTATATCAGAACCAATCACCCTGCGTGAAACCTCCTATCAAGATTATATGAACCCTCAAACATTTGGTTATGACTTGGATTAAAATATTTTTACTAACCCTTGTTTCATTGTCAAAGGCCTCTGTCTAAGGTTCTGCATCTGTTTGAGCAAGGTTTGATAATAATTACTTGGTAGAAACATACCTCTTAGCTTTGCTACCATCATGCTCTAATTTTTTATTGGTTGCTTGCTAAGTCTCTTCCTTTCAAATGAGACTTGAAGTATTATTAGCCCGATTTCATAATTCATTGGGTCCGCCATTTTAAACGCTATTAGCTCTGATACCAAATGAACCACTAAGCCTATCGGAAGTGCTTTTAAGGCTCCAAGCCTTTTAAATCATGGACTTACATTAAATCGGGGCCATATAACTTTTTCGAAAGTGTTAATCTTCCACTTCCCCTTTAAACAAAACCCCAGGACAACAGTTATCATAATACATGGGAAACCAAAAGATATCCTGCTTTGAACCCTTAGTTCAGACTTCAGGTTTCATACACCCGAATCTATAGATTCGTCGACCTCTTTAACCGTTTTTCCTCAGATCTCTGATCTGTTCAGTCTCCGATCGCCGATCGACACTTCACTATCAGCGATATCGAAGTATCGCTTATCGGTGTATCAACCATCACTAATGTCACTGTTGGCACTACACAAGGACTCAAGCTTTCTCTGATCATCCCTATATCAAGCAATTCTTGCACCTGCTTCTTAACCTCTTCATTTTCTGTAGGATTCATTCTGTAAGCTACTTTGTTAAGTAGACTTGCTCCAGGAATCAAATCTATATGATGGCTAATTCTTCTAATGGGTGGTAACTCATTAGGCAAATCATCAACAATAATATCACAATATTTCTCCAACATTTCTTGAATTTCAATGGGTAAGTCAGAAACTTTAGTAGAAGTAATTATTACCTTGGGCTTGCAAATTACAACAAAATTTACCTCATTCTCTTCAATCTGCTTCAAGTATTCCTTGCCTCCTAGTAACAGATTTTTTGGATCAGTCTTCTTTCTTGATGCATCTTCTTCTTGCAAAGGCAACAATGTATGATTGACACCGTCCTTTCTAAACTTGTAGGTGTTTCTTTTCCCATCATGCATAGCTCCTTTGTCATATTGCCAAGGTCTTCCAAGAAATATGTGACACACATCCATTGGCATCACATCACATACAATTTTATCTTTATACTTACCCAACTGAAACTCCACTTCACACTATTCTTTCACTAACAGTTGATGTCCCTGTGTAACCATGACACCTTGTAAGGTGTTGGGTGTTTCAATATCTTCAACTTCAATATATCAGCCACTTATGTAGAGACCAAATTATTAGTGTTGCCACTATCAATGATCATCTGACAGCATTTCCCTTGAACCTTACACACTGTTCCGAAAAAAGTCTTTCTTTGTGATGGTTCAACTATCTCCTTTGCTGGCTTGAGCAAAACTTTATTAAATACCAAATATTCTCCTCTCTGTGGTATATTTTCTTCTTCTATCACTATTGTTGTTGTTGCTTCTCCCTCAACTTGAGAAACAATGGCATTCCTCTGATTTGTTTCTGCTTTCTCTGGGCACTCAAAAACTCTGTGTCCCATTTTGTTACATCTGTAACATCTTACTTCTCTTCCGATGCCTCCTCTTCCTCTAGAAAAACTCCCTCCGCCTCTTGCATCACCTCCTGTGGGTGCATGCTTAGTTGAGCTACTACTAGCTCCATCTTTAGGTGTTGTAGATCTTCCTCTACCATCTCGACTTCCCCTTCCTCGGAAAGTACCTCTCCCTCTAGCAGACTGCTTCCTCATTAGTTTTTCTTCAGCTCTCAGTGCCATCTGATAAGCTTCTTCTACTGTTTTAGGAGACAATATACTTATCTCATCTTGAATGCCCATCCTAAGACCATTCACCTATCTGGCCACCTTCTCATCTATATCCTAAGCTTCTCCAACTCTTATGCTTACCTTGTAGAATTCCTCTGTGTATTATTTCACTATCAAAGACCTCTGTCGAAGATTCTGCATCTATCTGAACAAGGTTTGCTGATAATTACTTCGTAGAAACTTACCTCTTAGCTTTGCTACCATCCTGCTCCAATTTTTTATTTGTTTCTTGCCGAGTCTCTTCCTTTCAAATGAGACTTGAACTATTATTAGCTTGATTTCATAATTAGTCGAGTACACCATTTTAAACACTACTATTCAGATACGAAATGATGGAAATGAGAAATTAGGGGTTAACCAAAATCCCTTTTCCTTAAAAAATCGATCTTGAGGCTTGTCGGTTGTGGCCCACTAAGCTTATCAGAAGCACTTTTAAGGCTCCAATCCTTTTAAGTCATGAACTTACATTAAATCGGGGCCATAAAACTTTTTTGGAAGTGTTAATATTCTGCTTCCCCTTTAAACAAAACCTCGGGACAACAGTTATCACAATACACAGGAAACCAAAAGAGATCCTGCTCTAAACCCTTAGTTCAAACTTCAGGTTTCATACACCTGAATCTATAGATTCATCGGCCTCTTTAACCGTTATTCCTCAGACCTCCGATCTGGCCGATCTCCGATCGCCAATCGGCACTTCGCTATCAGTGACATCGCAGTATCACTTATCGACGTATCGGCCATCACTAGTGCCACTATCCAAGTCTTTTGACTCTTCGATATGCGATCGTCGATTACATCTCTTCCATTGAGTCCCTTTCAATCCATTGGTCCTCGTTTCATCAATGGTCACTCATCACGACTGTCTAAGGCCTTAGTCCCTTCCACTCCAGCGTGCCAATCCAATATGCCTTCTGAACCCGACCTGGGTATAGGCCAACTTCCATAAGTTTTCAAGTCCGGATTTTGGATCTGTTAAGTGCTTTTGTGTTATTTCTTAATGTAGTTGGAATTCAGCTAAGGGTCGATTGATTTCTGTGTTAAAACACAGTTCCCTGCCATATACCAATTCACACGCGACATGCATATATATAACAATTAATTGATATCATTGGGTCGCCACTGATCCTACAAGAATCAATGGTTGACCAAACCTGCACACGGAAACATTCAAACTATCCACATGAAAAACACATAAACACACAGTTTCAACACAAACACACACCCTTTTCTATTATATACAGAACAATTACAATCTAAGGCTTTTCAGCCTTAGTCATAGTTCCCCTTCGGACTACATAGTGAATACTCTCTGCTTTCACAATTCTATCTATATCACTCACTATATCCTCTGTTCAATGTGCAGGTTCATATATATATATATATATATACATATATATATATATATATATAAAATAAGTGTTGGATC
>APFE030594159.1:3684-50043 GCA_000404065.3 Pinus taeda | reverse complement strand
ATGACACAATAGGAGAAGGAAGGAGGCACAAGAGCCTATCCCCCCTTAGTGACAACTTCCTGAACTCCAACCATAAATCGAAGTTTAGTGAACTTCGCCTCTGTGAGAGCCTTTGTGAAGGTGTCTGCAACTTGATCATCTGTTGAACAATATTTCACTTCAAAAACATGGTCATGAATGAGATTTCTGATGAAGTGCATGTGTAGTTCAATGTGTTTGCTGCGCTGATGCTGAACTGGATCTTTGCAGAGCTGAATGGCACTTTGATTATCACACCAAAGTGTAGTCGGATGCTGCTGCTCAAAGCCAAATTCTGATAGGATCTGACGAAGCCACAAGGCTTACTTACTAGCTTCCACGGCACCACGATACTCTGCTTCTGCTGACGAAAGAGAAATGGCAGCCTGTTTCTTACAAGCCCATGTAATAGGTCCTGAACCAAGAGTGAAGACATAACCGGCAGTAGACTTCCGATCATCAGGGTCATCAGCCCAATCAGAATCAGTGAAACCAACTAATATAGGAGTTGCTTTGGCACTGTAATGAATCCCAAACTGTATTGTACCTCGAACATAACGAAGTATTCTTTTAGCTGCTTTCCAATGACTTTCACGGGGGTTTTGCAAAAAACGAGCAACAAGGCCAATAGCAAAGGAAAGATCAGGACAAGTATGGGTTAAATACAAAAGATTTCCGACAAGTTGACGGTATAAGGTAGCATCAACTTCAGGGGAAGTACAATTGACTGAAAGTTTTACTTCAGACTGAAAGGGAGAAGGAGCTGGCTTACAATCTTCCATGTGAAAAAAAGCGTAGAAGATCACAGGCATACTTGGATTGGGAGAGGAAAATACCTTCCTTGGACTGCAAGACTTGAAGACCGAGAAAATAATGTAAATGTCCTAAGTCTGTCATTTCAAACTTCTTTTTAAGGCTGGACTTTACATGGTTAATAAGGTTGGGATCACTACTAGTGAGGATAAGACATCAACATAAGAACAAAGAATGATAAGAGACTTGCCCTCTTTCCTTAGTGTTAACAGTATTGTCAGAATAACACCTAGAAAAGCTAGATTCTAAAAGAAAGCTATCCATTTTGGCATACCAAGCCCCGAGGAGCTTGCTTGAGACCATAAAGAGATTTCTTAAGTCGACATACAAGGCTGGAGTCTGTTTGGATGAAGCCAATGGGTTGTTCCATATAGATTTCTTCATGCAAGTCCCCATGCAAGAAGGCGGATTTAACATCCATCTGATGGACTTCCCATTTGAAAGAGGCAGCAAGGGAAAGAACAAGGCGGACAAAGTTCATTTTGGAAACGGGGGAAAAGGTTTCAGTATAATCAATGCCTTCAACTTGTGAAAAGCCCTTAGCAACAAGTCGAGCTTTATGTTTATCAACTTTCCCATCTGGCCCATACTTGGTTCTGTAAACCCATTTGCATCTAACAATTTTGCGTCCCTTTGGTAGAGGAACAAGATCCCATGTATCATTTGCCAATAATGAACGATACTCTTCATTCATAGCTGC
The DNA here is from genome assembly GCA_000404065.3 of Pinus taeda. NCBI lineage: Eukaryota > Viridiplantae > Streptophyta > Pinopsida > Pinales > Pinaceae > Pinus > Pinus taeda. The sequence continues at coordinate 48,512 of APFE030594159.1, read as the reverse complement.
GTCCCAATCTTGATGGCCTGAAGCTTCTGCAAAGGTGTCAAGATCATAATTTGCTAACACTTGAGCCAGTAAAGAAGAGGTTCTTTCAAACTGAGAATGGGTACGGCGCTGATCTGTAGGATCACCGGCAAGATCACCTGCTGCATCTCGAGTAGCTTGGACCCATTTTGGAAGTGAAGGAGCTGAAGGAGCTGAAGGAGATGAAAGATGATCCTGAGAAGGTGGGGGAGGATTGTCATCCTCACTTTCATCATCTGAAGAAGAAATATTTTCAAAGGTAGAAGAGATAGAGAGAGGTGGCACATGCGCCGAACTAGGCTCGTAGGCCGACTTATTTTCACCAAACTTTACATCTCTTCTAATTATAACATTTTTGGACTTAAATGGAATAAGTCTATATGCTTTGACATCTTCAGAATATCCAACAAAGATACATTTTTCACTCTTTGGCTCTAAAGCTTTACGTTTTTCATCTGGAATATGGGCCCATGCTTCACTTCCAAAAACACGAAAGTGACTCACATCTGGTTTAATAGAGCTTCATGCTTCTTCTAGAGTGATTTTCTTTAAAGCTTTAGTAGGAGTGCGATTTAGTATGTAATTTTCACAGTTAATTGCTTCTTCCCAATAGTTAAGACAAAGTTCTTTAGATTGAAGCATACAATTAGCCATTTCCTTTAAGGTGTGATTCTTCCTTTCAGCTACACCATTTTGTTGTGGAGTATATGGAACATTATGTTGCATTTGGATTCCATGCTCAGTGCAAAATTTGATGAAGTCGTTTTTAACATATTCTCCGCCATTATCTGATCTTAGCTTAAGAATTTGATGTCCAGATTGTTTTTCAACAAAGGCCTTAAAGGCCAAGAATTTGTTAAATACTTCACTCTTGAGTTTTAAGAAATATACCCAAGTGCATCTGGAGAAATCACCAATGAAAGTTAAGAAATATTTGTAGCCAGAGAAGGAAGCGAAGTGGACCACATAAATCACTGTGCACAAGCTGTAAAGGGGCTGAGGCGTGCCAAGAGGCACGTTTTTCAAAACTGTCCCAATGATGTTTTCCGAGTACACATCCGGAACAAACACCTTCTCTGCAAGATACCATAGGAAGACCTGTCACCATATTTTCTTTACATAGATGCTGAAGGGAGCGATAGTTTAAGTGACCAAATCGCTCATGCCAAAGTTTGCTCACTTCATCATTATGAGCAACAAATACTGAAGGAAGATTTGATGACCCAAAGTTGTGAAATTTGTACAACCTTGTGGAATCATCAGCAATACCAGTAGCTAGAATCTGTTTAGGATCTCTTAGATCCTTGATTACAACATCATGAGGTGAAAGTTCAACAATTTTACCTTCACCTGAATGAGTTATCTGATATACAGATAGAAGGTTGCTGGATAAGGTTGGAACACATAATACATCATTAAACCGACCATTGTCTAGATGAACAGTTCCAGTCCCTACAACATTAAGAGATCTATCATCACCAACATATATATTTTTGGTGTTACAATCATGTAAAGAAGAAAACATGGCTTTGTTTTTGGCCATGTGATTAGAGGCTCCAGAATCAATGAGCCAATCATGAGAATGAGAAGAAGAAGATACATTTAATGCATAACCAGACTGAGATGATTGACAACGACATGCAGAAAGTGCCATTCCTGAAGATGAAGTTGAAGTTGAAGTAGAAGAATGCTCCACATGGATGTTATGTTTCTTCATTGCGGCTTCCAAGGCTTCCATCTTCTTAAAGCATTTAGATTCTAAGTGGCCATCTCGATTACAAAAGTTACAATGTCTATCAGTCTTCTTCCATTTGTTTTTATTGGTCTTATCATTTTGCTGAAATGATCTTTCATTTTGAGGCCGAGTTTGCTTAGGACCCTTGTTTGGTTTAGGACCATTCTTTTTAGGATATGACTTCTTAGGATTCTTTAAATTTGGTTGCTGCTGGGCGGCTAACGCTTTCTTGGAAGAGTTTCCAAGATTAAGAAGACCAAGGTGTAAGAGTTTTTCTTGTTCTCTTATTAAAGAATCCCAAAAAGAGTCAAAGGAAGGGGCCTTGTAGTCTTTTCCTTGACAAATGAAAGCTTCCCTTGTAGAATGGAAGGTGGAAACAAATACAGAGTAGGCTGGTCCCAACTTAGTAAGGATGAAATAAATAAGGTTACTATCTTCTTTCTTAACCTTAACACCTTCCAAGAGATATCTAAGGGTCTTGAATTTGGACAAGAAATCTTCAATGCAAGAAAAATTATTAGGATCCAATGTAAGCAACTCATTTTCAGTTGATGGGCTCTAATTTCATTTTTAATCCCAAAAACTTTAGTGAGTTGTTCCAATGCTTCATGAGGAGTTTCAAGTTCTGCAATATGGAATCTAAGATCAGGAGAGATAGACATCCCTATCAACCCACGTGCTTGATCTTGCCTATTTTCCCATTTGGCTACTTTCTCCTCATCTTTCGGCTTGGTTTCTTGGCCTGAGGCTATTCGGTAAAGACCTTTACTTCTAAGTAAATCCACAATGTAGGACCACCATTGGAAGTAGTTGGTGCTGTCAAGAATAACTTGGCATGGATTTTCCATTTTAACAGAAATTGAAGCTATATATGCTGAAACTAAGTGTTCCAATGGAAAGAGCTTGAAAAATTAGGCTGGTTAAAAAAAAATGGCTCTGAAAACGGCTTCCGGATGAAGAAGTTATGGCCTTTTTAAAACAAATTGATGAAGGCGCCGACAAAGTGCGGGAATGTGCGGAAATGAAAAAAAACGCTCCCTTTTCAACATAAAAGGAGATTTGAACCCAAGACCTCTACTCTCGTAAATTAGCTTTGAACCAAGTGAGCTATACAAAAAGTTAGAGAGAGAGAGAGAGAGAGAGGGGGGGGGGGGCTTGTTTTCTTTTGGTCACGGATGCTTTGGATTGTTGCTTGAGAAATCTCTTTTTCTCCCTACAAAACAAAAACACAAAACCCAACACGGACATGCAAAAAAAACAAGCCTTACGACTTAAAGTTAGCTTTACCCGGAAACTAAATATTTTCCTCAATGTTTCTGATTTTCCGAGATCACACTAAGGTGCAGGGAAAAGAGCATACGCATGAGAAAAAAATCTTCCTTTCTGTTTCTGATTTGCCCAGATCGCACAGAGTCGCAGGGCAAAGAGCATACGCAGAAATGAAAGGTATAGATCCGGTAAAAAAAATATCTAAATAAACCGAAACCGAAATAAACAGAGAGAAAATAACAGTAAACTGCAAATAAACATTGTATACCTCCAGATCTAAAAAATGACGCAGCTAGGGATACCGGAAACCTTTTCGCGTGAAACGAAAGGGGTTCCTCACTGGAACAAATGCTCCCAACACAACAGAGTAGTCCTCTAAGCCCGAAAGCAGTCAGAAACAACAGATCTAGGAGATGGAAGTCGCATGCAGTTCTACTGGATTCAGATTTGGATCAACAACAGACGCGACCCTCAAATAGCTCTAATACCATGTAAGAATTTACAGGGTAAGTTCCTCAGACAGAACACCAAAAGGACACCGCTCACAAACAATTCACAGATCAATACACCAGTATTTTTACGTGGTTAAAACCCTCAAAGAGGGAAACAGTCCACGGCCTGTGCCAACGTGGCCACTACAGGCAATTTATTAATAAAATAATGAAAATTTACATAATCTTCTCTCATGCACGGTTAACCTACAAATGACCCTCCATGCACTTCAAATAGAATTCATGGACCAATCGGGTGTCAAGCCACGGATCAAGTGTCGGTATATCCTAACACATAGCCTCTGCTCATCAAGCCACTGTTTATTTTTAGGGTTAGTTAACTAGTTAGGAGGAAGGTTGTTTGAAACCTCCTCAAATTTTTGTATAATCTATTTTTTCACATTAGTTAGAATAGTATTTATACCCTTCTCATGCATTTATAGAATGGTCCAGAATTTCATCAAAAACATTTGCAAACAATGCACTATTGTAATTTTGTGAATGCTTTGGTGAAATTATGGAACATGATCGTTTCTTTTAAATATCATACTACTTTCCTTTGTTGATGCACTATTGTATACTTGGGAGATAATTTGATCTAAAGAAAGGAGTTGATCCATGTCATTAGTCAAATGAGCAGAAATTCACACATATGGTACTTTTATCTTGTATGATTGAATATGTTTCTATTTAATTAGTGACAACACTTTATTTTCATGAATTGTCTATGGGATATATTCTTTTTGTTAAGCGATAATTGCACTATTTTATGATGCCTAGCTGAAATTTCCTACTTTCATATATAAATCATCATATATGCAATATAGTTTATACAATTTCTTTGACTAACTATTTAGTCAAAGAAATTATCTTTATACGTTATCATATTTGTTTTATGCATGATTGATCTTTATTATCACATGTCAAGAAAATATCTTTGTAGATCGCATATCACACAGAAATACATGGGTTTATGTTAGAATAAGCTAGTTAGAGATTTGCATAATAGAATAGATCATTTAAATTATCATTATTATATTACAATCACTCATGAGCCACCCAGTCTCATCTTAAAACCCACACTGGGAAACCGGTCCCATTACCCCCAGTTGAAACCACCACTTTAAATGGAAAAGAAGTTGTCTTAAGGTTTGAACCAGGTGGTTATCCCCCATGTTGGGGCAGCAGAAATCTGAGGCTGCAACATTTTGGCACTAGAATAAGGTCCATCCAACTATGGATGGCATATAAACCTAAATATCAATCTAAAAACATTCATAAGAGTCAAAACCCCTCCACAACTTCTACACCTTCTAGATCTCGTTCAAGATCTCCTCATCAAAAATCTGAAGTTGTAGAAACATCTTCCTCATCTCCTGAAGTAGTAAGATGGCCACCTTCTCCGGATTACACTCTCGAGTCTCTCGAAGTCCATTCTTTGATACAAAAATTGGAACAGATATCCATTTCTGCCAAGAAACCAAAGAGGCCCAAAGTTTATGAAGAAAGTGTTACTTCCTTATTGCAACAAACTGGTGTATTAACTAGATTGCAAAGTGAAAGGCTTGGAGTAACTCCTTTTTAGTTCCCCATCCCTCCACAACGTAGGCAAGTTATCTCACTAGAATCTAATTCGGATACCAATGATATCACATCACCTTTTCAAACATTCACTTCTCCATTCACATCTACTCAATCCACAACTTCTCAACCATCCACTTCTCCAATTAGTACTGCTAGTAGTAGCACTAACCCAGTAGTAAGTTCTTCACCATCTATACCTACTTTTGGATCGACCTTCCCATCTTCTCAGTCTCCAACTCAAGTTATGGCCAATCAACCTGCTCAACCTTGGACAAATCTTGGTGTTGTTCTGGTTGCAAATCTAAATGTGCTCCCAGCAAACCCAAAAAAATGGTTGCCTAAGTACAATCCTGACGATGGTCTTCCTGTTGAAGAACATCTAAATTTTTTTATGTTAGCCATGAATCTTAATGGAGTTGTACATGAAGATGTTGTAATTATATTGTTCCCATATACCTTCCAAGGATCTGCTGGATCTTGGCATTTTTCCCTTCCAGCAGGTTCAATAAGAGACTGGGATACCTTTCAAGAAGTATTTCTTGAAAATTTTGGTGATGAAAGGACCATAACATCCTTGATCAATGATCTTTCTAACTCAAAAGCTAATTCAGATGAAAGGATCAAAGACAGCAACTCCAGATTTAACAAGTTGCTAAATAAAATCCCAATTGCATCAAAACTTGCAATAGATGTACAAATAGAATTGTATATATCGTCTCTTCCTTCTAATATTGCAATTTTTGTAAATAGAGCCAATAAGGTGACCCTTGTAGAAAACATGAAAGAAGCCTTGTCTGTAGAAAGAAGGATTATAGCTTTATAAAAGAGATCACAAACAGGCGAGAGGAAGTCAAAGAAAGTAACATGTAAGGATGATTCAAAAAAGAAAGCTTCAAAGGACCATTTCAATCTTGAAGGCCTTCAGAAAGTGCTAAAAACCATGTCTAAAGAAATGGTCGAAATCAAGAAATGGGCCATTGAATCCTCTGCCACCAAGAAACCTTTTCGCTCGTTTAAAATAAATCCTTCTTTTGCATTGCAAATGCCAAATACTATTTCAAATGCCGAATCTGATCAAGAAGAAGAAGAAGATTCACCAGTCGAAGAGGAAGCCGAAATAGAAGAAGAAGTTGAATAAAATGGAATGTGGGATTTCATCCTCCCAAATGAAGAAGAAGCACAAGATATGCCAATAACCACAAGGAGTAAAAACTCTCCTGATATGTCTATAACAAATAAGAAAAGAAAAAGAAAAATTGCTACCCATGTAAAGGAGAAAACACTAAGCAAAAAGTTTAAGACTATCCAAACTGACCCTATTCCACTAGATCCTCCAAATGATTCCAAAACCTTGGTAATCTCAGATACATTGGAATATAACACAATGGAAGAGATGAAAAAGACTAGAGAAAACATTTCATTACACGAACTTACTAAACTCAAACAACAACAGAAAATTCTATTAAGAGAGTTAAAAGCAGTTCCTATATCTCCTTTACCATATGTTATAGTTACTCAAGCTGCCTACGATATGGGAAAACCTCCCTCATCTTTAAACAAAGTAGATCCTAATCGGTGGTAGATATCTTTCTCATATTCCTCCATTTCTTCTTACTTATGAAATTTTCAACAGAAATGTTCATAATTTCCTTGTTGATTCAGGAGCCTCTTCAAATATTATGCCAAGAGCTGTGTGCAAAAATTAAATATTACACCTCGAAAATATGCAGTATACATAGTTCAATTAGATAGGGAAAAAGTAGAGGTACTTGGAGAAATAGCATCAGTTTCAATTAGGTTTTCCTCAAATCCAAAAGTTTTACAAATAATTGATATTCTAGTGGCTGATGTCCCATAATTCTATGGTTTGATTCTAAGTAGGGATTGGTCTGAAAAGTTGCATGGTTACTTTGCAATGGATTGGTCTCACATGTGGTTGCCACATAATGGTAAACCAAATCAAATTAGAGTAGATCGAGAAACTTTCATAAAATACACAGTCATTGACCTTGAGGGAAGCAATGAACATGTTTCCTTCACCACTCAAAGGCCTCCCTTCCCAGATAATACCATAGCGTCTCAAATATAAAACTTTTCACAGACAAATGCTTCCAAGTGTCTAAATGTAGTAAATAAAGTTTCAAATAATTCTTTGTTCTGGACTCTCTATTTTGACAGTTCGAAATCTAAAGACAGTGCAGGTGCGGGATGCATTTTGATTAACCTGCAAGGAGAGAAAACCATGTTAGCCTGCAGACTTGAATTTCAGTGCACTAATAATATCACTGAATATGAAGCATTAATCCAAAGACTATCTAAAGCCATTGGTCTTAATGTCAGATATTCACAAGTCTATGGAGATTCTGAAATAATCCATTAAGCAGGTAAGAAACACAATTCATTGTGTCTATGGGCACCTTAAGCATTATCAATAGTTAGCCCAGAAACTTACTTCTCATTTCACCGCTTTTACCATTTCTTCAATTCCTAGGTTGCAAAACACAAGTGTTGACTTACTCGCTAATGTGGCATCCAAGCTTATACCCTCAGAAGATATTAGTCCAGACAGAGTTTCAATAGAGTTAATATTTAGGCCATCTATTCCCGATAATGCAACAAATTGGAGAGTATTTAATAACGATGCGGATATAGTTAATTTCCTTACATCAGAAGGGTCGTATGAGGAACAAATCATAGATGAACATGAGCATGATCTACAAATTAAACACAATCAAGACCAAAATCCAATCCCAAAGTCTATAGTTAAGATGGAATATCTCTATGATCTAAAGGATAGGTTCAAGAAAGTTACCAACTCCAAAACTCAAAGTTCTACTTTGAGATTTGAAGTAGTAAACCTAGGGTCAACAGAAAAACCTCAAAATGTCAATCTAGGTCTTGGCCTATCATCTCAAGAAAGAATATCATTCATTAGGTTGTTGAAAACATAAAAAGGTGTCTTTGCCTGGGATTACGTAGATCTCAAGACCTATGAGACTTCCGTAATTCAACATACCATACCTATTTCTTCGAATGAAAAACCAGTTCAACAGAAGCTTCAGATAATTCACCCAAACCTTGAGAGTCAAATCAAATCTGAATTGAAAAAGCTTTTTAAAGCCAAAATAATCTTCCATGTTAGACACTCAAGGTGGGTATCAAATATGGTTCCTGTAAGGAAAAAGAACGGTGATATTAGGATTTGTATGATTTTAGAAACCTGAATAAAGCTTGTCAAAAATATAACTTTCCTTTGCCTACCATGGTGCAGATAGTGCAATCAGTTGCAGGTTCTAAAGTAATGTCTTTTCTAGATGGGTTTTCAAGATATAATCAAATTCTTTTGCATCCAGATGATAGATTAAAGACAAAATTCAGGACCAAGTGGGGAGCATATGCCTATCCGAAGATGTATTTTGGACTCATTAATGCAGGTGCTACATTTCAACGTGCTATGGATATTGCTTTTAAAGGTCTGATTAATAGATCATCTGTTATTTACTTAGATGACATCATAAACTATTCTAAGGATAGGAATAATCATTTAAGTGACTTAAAGCACATTTTTTAAAGATGCAAGAAATATGGCATTTCCTTAAATCCCAAAAAATATTATTTTTCTTTACCACAAGGCAAACTTCTTGGATTTATAGTCTCCAAGAAAGGGATTTACATTGATCCTGATAAATTCCAAGAGATCGAAAAGGTTCCTCTCCCAAAAAAACCATGCAATCATTCCTAGGCAAAATTAATTTTGTAAAAATATTTGTTCCAGATTTTTCACAGATCTTCCTACCCCTTCAAGCAATGATAATAAAAAACACAGTTTTCAAATGGGGCAAATACGAAAGAGAGTCATTTGAGTTAATTAAAAAACCATTATTAATGCTCCTTCTTTGACAACTCTTGACTTTCTCAAACCATTTGTGTTATATAATTTTTCATCTGATACATCATATGCAGTTGTTTCAACACAGCTAAACGATAAAAATATCGAGGCACCCATCTCTTTTTTCAGTTCCAATTTGCAAGGTGCCGAGTTAAATTATTCAGTTGTTGAGAAACAAGCATTTTTTTTTTTGAGCCAAGGTTTTTGCAGGATGTTAACTGGAGCTTCCCACTTATTAGCAGAAGAAGATCAAGGTAATCAAGTACAAATATCAGAGGTAATCCTCAATGATGTACAATCACAATATGCTAATTGGAAATTTTATTTGAAGAATGGGTATGCTCCTATGCATCTTAATTATAAAACAAAGTGTGCTTTAAGGTTGAAATCAAATCAGCATGAATTATTCAATGATATATTGTTTAGGAAAAATTATGGTTCATTATTGTTAAGATGCCTGGAAAAACCTGAAGCTGAGAAGGTCATATAGGAATTACATGATGGACCAGCTGGAGGACATTTCGGAGGAAATACCACAACCTACAAAACCCTGCATGCAGGATATTATTGGCCAACAATATTTAAGGATGCACATGAATATGCAATAAAGTGTAAAACTTGTCAAACTAAAGACAGAAGAAAAAGGAAGCCAGCATTCCCTTTGCAACCAGTAAACATCCAACAATCATTTGAACAATGGGGATTAGACATAATTGGTGAGATTGTTCCTAACTCTTCCAAATAGCATAGATACATCCTTACAGCTACTGATTATTTCACAAAATCGGTAGAAGATATCCCACTAAAGATAGTTAATACATAAAGCATTATGGATTTCAATGATCAGTACATAATTACCAGGTTTGGCCTACCCTCAGCTGTAATGTTTGACAATGCATCTTATTTTTCTGGAAACATGATGGTAGAATTTTCTCTAAAGCAAGGTTTTAAGTTAAAATATTCAGCCAACTATTATGCACAAGGTAATGGATTAGCAGAATCAACAAACAAAAACCTCATCAGAATTATCAAAAGGACTATTGACCAAAATCATAGGAATTGGCACAAAGAATTGACATTTTCTCTTTGGGCAGACAGAATTACACAAAAGGCCTCCATTGGTTCTTCTCCTTTTGCTTTAGTTTATGGAAAAGAAGTTGTTCTTCCCACAAACATAGTAATCCCATCTCTTGCCCTAGTGCAATTCATCGATGAAAAACCTTCCTCTTCTCTTTAGGCAAGACAATTTCATATTCTTAAGCTTGAAGAAGAACGAGAAAAGGCTAAAGCAACCCACTTCCATCATCAACAATTAGTCAAAGCCTCTTTTGATACAACCTCTGCCAATCAAAAAAATTTTGAAGTAGGTGATTTGGTTTTGAAATGGGACAAAGCACACGAGGAAAAAGGTAAACATACCAAAATCCAAAGACTATGGCTTGGCCCCTTTCAAATCATTGAGAAAATTGGTCAATCAACATTTCTTTTACAAGACTTGTCAGGTAAGATAGATTCCTTGCCCGTTAATGGGAAAATCTTGAAAAAATAATTTTCTTAGAAGATAGCCTCTTCCAATTTTGTATCATATCACCTTTAAGACTATTAGGAAAATAAAGGGTAAGTAGTATTTACTTTTGGCTTTTCAAAAGAAAATCTGAAAATATTTCTGATTTTTCGCTTATATAAGTAAAAGTTAAAAGAAATAATTATGACATTTGAGTACCAAAGTAAACCTAATTCCTTTGGAAAAACTTGATCTTGCTAAAAACATTTATTCTATGAACAAACTCTTATCTTTATAGAGTATGAATGTTTTGTTATCAATCAAGAAAAGAATCTTTAACTTAGTAACGAATTTCTGCAGATCAATATCTTAAAACTCTATAATTATCATCCAAAAATCTTAAAAGAGCAAATGATTCACCCCTTCTGATAAAATTTTCCCTTTTCAAAGTGTAATTCTAAAATATGCGAAACTTAGAAGATAAAAAGTCTCATTATGAGCTTGTTTACCATGATCATAGGGAAATAATTAAATTGGTACTACCAAAACAACATATCAAAACATGGTAATAGCCAATGATCTCATTGATTAGAGGATGAGGGGTCTCATCAAGAGCCATCTTGTTCAGTTTAGTTACAACCAGTGAATGGCATTGTCATCATTAGGTCAACAAGCCTAGACAATGTCTTTTAAGAAACCTAAAAGAAAATATTATATTAAAAAGTAAAAAAGGACAAGATCCAAGTACGATTCAAAGCAAGTGAATATCATTTTGAATTTCAAAAATTGCTTCAGATGGGACAATGAATCACTATTGGTTAAAAGATAACCTTGTCAAGGCTATAAACACCTGCTGGTAGCAGAGGCTCTATCTATTATAAATGAGTAAACACCAAAAAACTAATCTATAGAAGACACCTACTATATCACTTTATATCTTATTATTGGCCGATACAAACATTTGTATTTTCATCACTACAAGAGTAAAGTAGTTGAATAAATATATTTAGTAAGTGATCATGATTCTAGAGAAATGTTGTTTACTTTATAACTCATGCAATTCTTATTCCTATAACTCTAATTACTTTGAAAGTTTTAGGAATTTCGGAAAACTACTCAGAGATAATTGTTTCTCCCAAGTGAATCGCCAATTGTTGTACTGTGAAACAACCTGCCCCCCCAATTTATATATAGAAATAGATAAGGTTAGACATATAAATGGGGACCCTTTTTAATTTTTGGTCTTAAAATAACAAAACCTAACTCTAAGAAATTGTCTTAAAAAACTCTTAAAACAACCCAAAGATAGGATCCCCATCACAAATCACAAATCGCATTTTTTCCATGCGATGAATATGAAACACCTTTAAAAAATTGCGATGTGTGATCAAACCTCCCGTGTGATATCTCGATTAAACAACTTGCAAACTCACAATCACATTTCGCAGAAATCACAAGTAATTAAGCCTTGCCGCTATCAAACTTCATTAACGATTTGAGAAATGTGATATTGTAGTGATCGCAATTGCATTTTGCCTTATGAGCAGGCAACACTACATTACATCATTTTAAAGATTGTGATGTGCGAATAGAGCAGTAAGCATGTGAAATAATTACGTTTGAATGTAATAATGAATGGTTTGATAGGGTAATAAATGTTTAGCAGCCCAAGGAGAGGTAATGATTTTCCAAGTTATGGGCAGTTAATGTTGGATATCTCATCTAAACCATTCCCATGATCCAAAATCATTTTAGAAAATATTTCAGCCTTAATTGCCTGATACTGTCGGTGCTAATATATCTCATCCATTTGAGGAAAGCTACAAAAGACATGTTATTAAGGAAGGTGATACAGAAACAGAAGAAACAGAGAAAATCAGAGTCTGAGTTTACAGAAATGGCTCCTATATTCTCTGATACAGTCTGCAGTGCTGATGATGGAGCAACAACTTGAGAGGTCATATACAATAGGCTCAAGGATGAGCGTCCCAAGGTTACTGTCACAAAAGTGACAGCTGATTCAATAAAACCTTCAAGACTCCAATTCAAGGATACCACCTATTCTTTCCTTCATAGGATATGAGCGAGAGCTAAAATCTTGCCATACACGGACATGATCAGGTGGGTGGTGTAAAACCTCACAATTTAAGATAGGCAATTCAAGAATTCACGGATGGAACTCATGGGGTCATTTAGAGAAAAGGACCTAAAGCAATATACCATATACTTAACCGTCGGGATGTATATGATAATACATATGTGGCCAACTTTGCAAAGAAGAACCAAGAGCCCCTAGAGGTGATTCAGAGCTGGAGAGTGTTGGAGAACAAATTCAAATTTGAGAAATCGGGTATGTATCCTATAGCCTCTTTGACAAACCCCTACAACTTTGCAGCTGCTATGTTATGTAGACTATATGGGTTACCCAATAATGCTAAGTTTTTCATAGAATGGATTCCTTTGATTGATGCATGTGTTAATTCCCACATTATGAATTGGGCCACCATCCTATCTGATAACCTAGCCACCATCATCAAACATTGATAGAAGAGATCCTCCTCTCTAGAGAACCTTCCTCCATTCTATTTCAGTGCCTACATTATGGATGCCATCTGTTTTTGCACTAAATTTCCAATCATGGGTTGGAAATGGACCTTATAGGACCCCTACCCTATCCATCTCAGTCCTAAGAAAATGTGGGAATCTCATTACATAATCCATTTCTGTAAAATATTTCATGTTGTTATTTTTTGGTTGTGTCAATTAATTTTCAATAGGAAAGCCCCCAAATTTTCCAAAGAAGTTGCTACAAACCTTCTAGCTATTGGAAAATATTTTGTTGAAGAATGGTTCACCTATGTTAGGGTTTTTGGTAGCACAACAGACCCACATGTCCTCCCATTATATATTTTTGATAAATTGTTGGCAAGGGAAATTTCCCACCAGATCGTGGGAAAAGGCCTGACCAAAGTTATCAAAGAAGGCAAGAAATTATTATGGTCATCTTTTCCTATCAAGTGTGGTTCGTTTTCTTTGGCAAATTTTAATCATGCGATAAAGGAATCAGTAAGCATGGAAGGCCTCGGGCTTCATACTTTGTCGAAAAGGAAATTTGATCCAGACAAGATAGCATATAACATCACTACTGCACTAAAGCTCAAGCCATATAACCACAAGGCTAACGATTTTGAAGACCTGTTATAGCCGGCTAAATCCTTCGAACAATCATTCAAATGGGAAAGGGAAAATCTGAGCCCTAGAGATTTTGGAAACTTTTAGGAATTTAGAAACATAAGGCTCGAAGTAATCCTAATGCACTTATTGAAAATCGAGGACAAGCCTACATCGAGTGTGACTGTCAATAGCGAAGGACCTAGTTCTCGCATAGAAGCTCAAGTGAATATTGAGAAAACACTGAATACAGGGAAGGCCCAAGACACCGATAACACAACATAATCCAACGGGAAGTCAGTTGAGAAACAGGTTATGAGCACCCTACCTAAAGAGATCAGTTCAAAGGTCAAAAGTAACAATTTCGAATGGGAGTGGGATCAATTTAATAAGAAATTAGAAGACACTCCCAACACCACAGATACCCAGGAAACAATGTAGTGTCAAACTCCTCTGCATAGTCAGGAAAATACAAAGTCCAAGCCAATAGATGAGCAAGCAACAATGTCTAATTAGACTCAGATTATCCCTACTCTACCCACAACAAATATTGTCTTGAAAGGCACTAAAATCCATCCTCTAGATGTGTTCTATAGCCCGCTACACAAGGTTGTAGTAAGAAGATAGAGGAAAAGGAGAAGGGTAGAAACACCCGAGCTCCCACCTAGAAATGAGCCAATGGACATAGTTTGGAGGGACATTCCTTCCAACCCAGCTGAGAGCTTGACTATATTGTCACAGTTTACGGTAGCATATGCAATGGCCACAATGGACAAAGTCACTGAACTCTCTATTTTGTTGAGAGAAAGGGAGGAGAATATTGCACAAATAGAGCAGCATCTTGAAATAGAGAGGGCAAGTGTGAACATGCAAGCCACTGACCAACTCACCCAATTGCAACAGAGCATGGAAGTCCTGAAGATAAGCCATGAAGCCGATATATCAACCAAAAATACACAACTCCAAGAATTGTAGCAAGCCATGGAAAGGTATAAGGATACTCCTATTATCAAGGAGTTCATTAAAGAGGCGTTGGAATTGAATTCCCTCTTGATGAAACAATAAGAAAACTTCTACCAAAAGATGTCACACATCACTCCTTATTTGATCACTAGTGACCAGCTAACAGATAAAGCAATTGACTAGAGAATTGAGTTTACTGATCTAAACACCAGAATCTCAAAGTTCTTCGAATGGAAAGAAACAGAAGATGGGAGGAAAGCCAATCTGTCTAAGATTGAGTAGACACACAAGGACATCCTTTTCACAGATTCGAACACAAGGATCAAGCAAGCTAAGATAGCAGTGACAAGATCCAATGTTGTGGTGAAGAACATAATCAAGGTGGTAAACCACACTCTGTTTGCCACCAACCTGGTAAAAGAAGGAAATCCAAAAGAAATCCACGATTTAGGTTATTTGCATAAAAGCTGGTTGGAAAAAGCAGAAACTCAAAGGGAAGTAATCGCAAAATTGGTAAAGACCGACTGGGATTCATATTAGCAACACCTTGTCAAACCACACAGCCAAATCATGACCCTTAACTACTCACTTCATTTGACTCAATGGATTCTGCCACCTCTCACTGATGCGATCTTCGTAGGATAGGTCAGAACACATTTTGGGGCACCTCCTCAAGTCAAACCGATGGCCAACATATGCGATTTGAAGGACAAGCTGGCAGACAACAAATCATCATCATAGCCTCTGCTCATCAAGGCAATATTTTTTTTTAGATTTAGTTAACTAGTTAGGAGGAAGGTTGTTTGAAACCTCCTCAAATTTTTGTATAATCTATTTTTTCACACTAGTTAGAATAGTATTTATACCCTTCTCATGCATTTAGAGAAGGGTTTATAATTTCATCAAAAGAATTTGCAAAGAATGTACTATTGTAATTTTGTGAATGCTTTGGTGAAATTATGGAACATGATCGTTTATTTTAAATATTAGACTACTTTCCTTTGTTGATGCACTATTGTATACTTGGGAGATAGTTTGATCTAAAGAAAGGATTTGATCCATTTCATTAGTCAAATGAGTAGAAATTCACACATTTGGTACTTTTATCTTGTATGATTGAATATGTTTCTATTTAATTAGTGACAACACTTTATTTTCATGAATTGTGTATGGGATATATTTTTTTTGTTAAGCATTAATTGCACTATTGTATGATGCCTAGCTGAAACTGTCTACTTTCATATATAAATCATCATATATGCGATATAGTTTATACAATTTCTTTGACTAACTATTTAGTCAAAGAAATTATCTTTAGATGTTATCATCTCTATTTTATGCGTGATTGATCTTTATTATCACATGTCAATCAGATACCTTTGTAGATTGCATATCACACATAAATACCAAGGTTTATATTAGAATAAGTTAGTTAGATATTTTCATAATAGAATAGGTCATTTAGATTATCATTATTCTATTGCAATCACTCATGAACCACCCACTCTCATCTTAAAACCCACACTGGGAAACTAGTCCCATTACCCCCAGTCAGAGCCACCACTTTAAATGGAAAAGGAGTTGTCTTAAGATCCGGATTGGGTGGTTATCCCCCATGTTGAGGCAACAGAAATTTGAGGCCACAACACTATCATCTATAAGCTTTGTTTCTTCATTACAATTGGGTTTCTTGTTCTCTTGTTCTTCTAAAATGTATAAAAGTTGTGAAATGTCATCAACAATTTTATGAGAAATTATGTCATTGAAATGCAGATTTGTTTCATTTTCAATCATGGGAGAAATAACTACTTCCTGAAAATTTTCTTGAGTGTCATAGCAGTCATCTTCTTCATCTTCTTCATGGTTGAAAGGTCTCTCATGAATAGCCTCTGTAATTTCCTCATCCATAAATTGATCATCTTCATAAAAAATAAAAAATAAAATCCTCAATAAGATTGTCAAAATGTGTGCAACAATCTTTTACCAGCAACAAAGAAGGATGATGTTTTTTATATCTCTCATAAAATGTTGTATGAAAATATATAATAGAATAATCAAAGAGATTTAGAACAGTTGGTGAAGGAGCGCGCTGTTAAGGCGCTTCGCAAGCAAAGGTCACCGACTCTAGTCTCGCCGATACCAAAAATCAAGCATGGTTTCCACTGGTGCGGCTCAGGCCGAGTGTGATCTCCGGGTGACTTTGAAGGCTTAGATGCCCCTGAATTGTGGCCTCTCAGCCATAGGGTAAGCGTGATTTTCAGCGTTCTCCCACTTATCAATAATAATAATAAAAAATATCTAAGAGAATATAAAAAATTACTTGGAAATATTTCATACCA
Organism: Pinus taeda; assembly: GCA_000404065.3. Lineage (NCBI taxonomy): Eukaryota > Viridiplantae > Streptophyta > Pinopsida > Pinales > Pinaceae > Pinus > Pinus taeda. Next base: position 31,549 of record APFE030594159.1, on the reverse strand, counting down.
TGTTTAGGATTTCCCCCCAAGGACACCACGAACACCTTCATAAGAAAATATTCATGAAATTTAACTTTAAACTTACGGATGTGCATATGAAACCTAATCAAATGCAAAGCAACATCATCTCCTTTTTTATATTTGAAAGTAGGTAAATAAGTTTGCCAACTTACACCAGTTATGTGATTTGGAAATACTGGAATATGAATGAAATGCATAGGTGCATACTTTCTTGATTGAGTAATCATCTTGATTTTTGGATCCTTCTACTAGTGGATTCTTTAGATTAGTTTGAAATTATATGGAGTCACCAGGTGAATGTTTCAGCCTTCTTGTGTCTAATCATTGTCCATCATCATCAATCAGATCTAGAACTTGGTAGTCTTTCCCAAGGAATATTAAACCTTTCGTCCCCAGTATGGTCACCAGAATGTTATTATTCTGTAATTGCCTTAGATTATGGATGGAAACCCATAGGTAACCACAAAACCACTTGTAAAATTGGGATCTAACCCTTCCAGCTTTAGAGAGGGATCTCTCTTTCTGATTTAAATTATGTCTTCATGTATTAGGCTAGTTATTAAGTTTTGAGATTTTGTTTTTTTAAGATTTGGTTGAAAAGTGCAAGGAAATTCCATTAGGCATGGATTCATGATTCTTTGGGAAATCAAACACAAAAAAGACATAGAAACTATAATAGGCAGGATAGGAAAAATTCTGAATCTTTTAAAGTATTTGTGGAGTGTATAGGATGAATATGATTTAAGTTCAATTAAATATAGAGCATGTTGGGATGAATTTATACTTAACATCAGAATGAAAACATTGATATTGTTTACAATCCAAAGCATAATACACTTAATAAAATTTGGCCCTTTATCTTCTTGAAACAAGAGAGAGAGAAAACATACGAAAAACTGAGAAAATAACAATTTCACATAAGAAAGTACATCACCAATTGTTTGAAAAAGGAATCCTGGAACAAAAACTCTTTGTATTATTGTAAATTGATCACTTCAGTACAATTCATAACTTACATCAAAATATAGCTCCTTTCTTCATACAATTTACAACCTAACCCCTCAAATTCCAACCCTTATTAGATCTTCATAAATTGTTTAAATAATGCTTGACATAACAGTTTTGAAAAATAATAGCTATGACTTAATTACATAAACAAATATAAATTAAACATCTTTCAAATTCATGAATGTAAAGATGATCTAAAATATTTTGTATGTCCTACTAGAATCGCTATAAGAAATCTACTTGTATTCAGGCAACAAAAAATTGATCAACTGCTTCCTTGAAAGTAGAACAGGTCCCTCTGTGAATTAAGCATTTTTGCTTATCAAAACAAGTCCCTCTGCAACTGCTTATTCTTTCTCATTCATTTTCACTCACAATTTTGAGCCTTAGCAATAAGAAATCATTTTTTCTATATTGATCCTTTTTCTTGAAATATGAGTGCTTGTAGTTTTTTTTACAGCACTGTCCATACAAAACATTCAGTTTATCCTTTCTCTTGATTCAATAACTTCTGACCCATTCATGCTATAACACTTCAAATTATTTCATTATGGGATCCTTTAAACCATATAATATTGCTAAGATGTTATTTTGAAGTTTTTGCCTCATCAGAAATTTACTTGAGAAACATTAAAATTATAGCAAATTTTGATTTTCCCTTGGCCCTTTTGTGTTTATCTCTTTCCCATATTTGTTCGCATAGGACCAAGGGTTGCGACCTAGTGTTATGCCTTAAGGATCTAAGGCTTTTAATTGTTGCCAGGATTTTTTTTTCCTTTATAAACTATTTTGGCACTTGAACTCTTCAAACTAGAAAAATATGTGCCAAACCCACTATTGTAACTTTCCATCGTAGGTTTTCATTGTGTGCCACTTTATATCATGTGGGGTGTCAAATCTCTGATGCGCCTAGCCCATGGGGCTTAGATGAATCTCAGGGCCAAAACCTCTTTGCGTGTTAAGACTCTTTGGCTAGAAAGGGGGTTGATTCTTTATGATATTACACTTCATGAGAACATAGTATACATGCATGGGTCTTTGTACTGATAACTCCTAATTCTTTGAACTATTTATAACAGTGGGCTAGCCCCCACATTGGAGCTCCTCTCCCAGTGATTTCTAATCAGCGGTTTCATTTGGTGCACCTATTTCACCGATTGCAATCATCGATCGCCTTTTGTATTTAGTGCTTGGTCCTTTGGTTCCTCACGTGAACATAATCCATCCCTTGTATCAGAGCCCCCTTTCTCGGCAATTCCATTATATTACACAACACACGTCAACCTTTGATTGTTGATTTCTGACACGTGACAGCATCAATGCCACGGCATCACCACGTCACTACCATGTGTCATCCTGTGAGTGGTGACACATGTCACCTTTTTCAGCCTCCTCTAACCCTTGAAAATTTTGAATCTTCTTGCCACATGTCCACCATACATCCATATCATAGTGGTGTCAACCGACACGTGGGATTTATTAGAACTAATTGTTGACTACCATGTGTCCCTTTGAGAGGAGAGATAAAAGGCTCGTCCTGGCCTAGTATTGCAAGAAATTCCTTTTTAAATTTGTTTGGCCTTCCCCGGCATTTTAACACTGAAGGATTTTTCCCGCAATCCTGGCGATTTCAAAAACTGACCACCTTTCCTCCATTGTGAATCGTTGATGTGCGAATGAGCCCTAGACTTGGCTTGTCTCCTAATTGCAATGAACCTCTAGGATGTGAGATGTGAGGTACCTGGGAACTCTGATCACCGATATAGCCATGCACCTCCGAACTACGGGATGCGGGATTTTGGGACCCATACTTAGGCATTTTCCCTTTGTTTTGTGAATTTTTAAAGGGGAACTTCAACTTGCTCTTAATTTTGACGTGGAAATCGGTTTGGGTAGTTGTATAGCTTGTTGGAAAGATGCTTCTGAGTACTTTATTATGAAAATACCTGCTAGATAATTTACAGAAGCTTGACAAGAAAAAATACTTCCTAGCCTAAGACTGGTTTGACCACATAATTTCAAGGACTGAATGACTTCTTTGACAAGTGAAACCTTAGACTATAATACCCACTGACTCATAGGCTAAGTTTCACAAGCAAATTCTTAAAATAAATAAATGAACAGAAAGACTCTTATTACCTATTTTATAGGACCCAAATAGGTAGATCACTCTTTTATCCAACATTGGGGCTAGACATCTTATGCTCAACCTTATTGGAATATATATATATATATATATATATATATATATATATATATTATATATATATATTTGGAACTATCATGCTAACTTCCTCCATACATCATTGTTAGTAGGATTGGAAATGACAAGCATTAAAGCCTCCAATATATTTCAAAATGAAGGGAAGACTTTATATAGAATTTTGATCTTTTAGTAACTCTTTATATGTGTGTGTGTGTGTTTGTGTGTGTGTATTGTTGGGTAATGTTAGCCCCTATACTACTAGTTGTGATCCCTTATTGTTATTAGTACAAAACCCCCTTATTATATTTTTGTACCTATGTAGTCCCCATATTGTTACTATTGTGCCCCATAGAATCCCACTATTGTTATTATTGTGCCCTTACATTATTATTGTTATGTCGGCTCTGAGTATATTATGACCCCTTAGACTCCTATATATAGAAAGGAAGTCTTATCATTTGTGTCATCCAATAATTGCTCATTTGTGTAATGTAAAGGAGGTTGCCCCCTCGAAGAGGCTAAATTCTAAGGCATTGATCTATCTTTTCTATCTTTTTGTGAGCTGGTTTCATAACAGGTAAACATCCACATGGGATTTGAATTGGTGACCTTTTTGCATGGAGTGCAAGGTCACCCATTCATCGCCAATCCAAAGCCCCATGGGGCTTTCGATTACCGATGAATGGGTGACCTTGTACTCCATGCAAAAAGGTAACCAATTCAAATCCCCTGTGGATTTTTACCCCACAATACACACACGTGCATGCACGCACACACACACACACACACACACATATATATTGTAGAAATTCCTCGTAGATTCAAACTACTAATTATAATTTACTAAAACAATAGACTTGAATATACTCTACTCATCAGCAAAAACAATTAAACAATCATGAAATCCCAAAGAATACAAGAGAAAGAATTCAATCGACACATTACAAAATAATTTCTTAGGGACGCCATGGCTAAAAACCCCTACTATATGTATATTGCATTAGTTAGAAAATATAATAAGGTTACAATTCTTTGCTCAAGCCCGAGCAACCTCTGCACTATCTCTATCTATCTCAAAGCTTCCTAGAAAAGCCCAAGCCAATATTTAACCAATTTATAGTTTCCCAAATTCATATTTCCTTGCTTTGTTTCCTTGGGAATTATTATCCAATTAATTAGGGAAATTTCTCAAAGGAATTACACAATCCATCATAGGCCTTCCTCTAACTGCATGCACCACCTCTACAATTTGGATGATTATACAACTAATAATACATTGTCCCTGAACTCCAATATCAACTGGGTAACTCTCAAATATGACATGCATGAGTTATTTATGAGTGATTATTTAGTTTACTTGCTAATCACTGCAAGAAACACCACACTACTAGACCTCCCACTAGTTTATCCAACAATTGGAATGAGTTTATCTAAGTTTAACTCAGTTACACTGAATTAATTAATTAAAACTCAAAATAAACTCAAATAGGGATCCTATAAAGTAGGAGACACTCTACATGACTCAAGTTAGACCCTCAACTCAAATTAACTGAGCCATCTGAGTCAAATTAACTTATTTAACTAATACAAGTTATCATGAGATGTGGAATTACAATTTTATTCCTAATTTAATTAAAGAACAAAAATAAATTAGAATTTTCTTATCGCATTGTCAACACTCTCTCTCAACAACAAAGGTATTATCTACTACCACAATCCTACCTCTATGAAACTTGAATTTGCATCTTGATAATGCCTTGGTCAAAATATTTGCATCTTGTTCCTTTGTAGGAATGTACACCAGCAACATGATTCTCCTCTACACATAATCTCGTAGATTGTGATATCAGATGTTGTTATGCTTGGACCGATCATGGAAAACTAGATTCTCAAAGAGTTTGATACAACTCTGATTGTCACAGTAAGATCTGTCTATTGACCAAATAACCCAACATGGATCTTCCTCATCTAGATAACCTCACAAGTTGCTTGACTAACAGCCATGTACTTTTCTTCTGTCGAACTGGGTGCAACTGATCTCTACTTCCTATTGTACCAAGAAATTGTTACTGATCCAATACTGAAGATTCCTCCTATTGTGCTTTTCCTGTTAGATGGACTCCCTGCCCAATCTACATTTGTGAAGCCTTGAATCTTCACTCCCTCTATTCGTTTGTACCAAATACCAAACTAAGTGGTGCCTCTAAGGTATCTCAACACATGTTTAGATGCCTTCCAATAGAGTTTGGTTGGCTTAACCATTAACAACAAAACATATGTCTGGCCATGTGTTCACCAGGTACAAAAGTGAACCCACAAGCTGCCTGTAAATAGTAGCCTCCACTACTTCGCCTGAAGTAGCATCTTTCTTCCTCCAATTTCCTACTAGAGGAGTCTCCATGTGTTTGTTACTCTCCATATGGAACATCTTCAGTATCTCTTTGGCATACTTTCCTTCAGAGACAAACAGTTCCTCATCTCCTTTCCATACTACCAAGTATATTTTACCAGCTCCTTCATCTCGAATTCTCTTGCAAAATCCTCTTTTCAAGATTTTACCATCTTCTCATCACCTGTTAGAATTAAATCATCAACATAGAATACTATAATCAACAATTTACCTTCAACCAAAACATAGTAAAGGTTTTCATATGCATCACTTTTAGTGAAACCCAACCTAGTGAAATAGTTGTCAATCCAGGTGTATCAAGCACAAGGTGCTTGTTTCAATCCAGAGAGCACTCACTTGAGTCTGCACATATGTGACTCTCTATTGAAGGTCTCAAATCCTTATTAATTCTCAATGCACACCTCTTCCTCAAACACATCGTTGAGGAATGTTGTCTTGACATCCATCTGATGTATCTTCCATCTCAAATGCGTTAAAAGTGCTAGAATATATTTTATTGAAGAGTACCTTGCTACTAGAGAAAAGGTCTCCTCTTAATCAGTTCCCTCCACCTGAGAGAACCCTTTAGACAAAAATTTGGCCTTGTGTTTCTCCACACTCACATCTATTACTTTTAATAATGGAGTCATACTCCTCTACCATGGCATCAACCCATATTGTTTTTTTCACTTATTCCTCAAATGGGGATGTCTCAATCTCTACACTCCCACTCAGCTGAGCCATGTAGACAGTGTACCAATCTAGTGACCTCCTATGCCTACATTGTGATGTGGGTTCTTTGAAATTCTCTCTAGCATCATGCATCAATTTGTCAGCTTCTCTAATGCACTTCCTTCCATCTCTCGAAGTCTCTGCATGAGTGGGTTCTTCCACTCTCTACTCCTCTGCATGTGGTTGCTACACACCATTTGGAGGTTCTTCTTTTGGAGCTAAAATATCCTCTTGCCCATGCAACTAAAGCTCCCTCTCAAGGGAATGTGTCATGGCCTTCTCTTCATCTAACTTCACATCTCTACGAACATTGTCATCCTGTGAGATGGAAAGTACACCCGATAGTTATGAGGTGTATCAGTGCACCCCACAAATATGCCCAACTCATTTGTTGGTTCTAGATTTTTCCTTGCAACTGTGGTAACATGATAGTAGACTGATGAACCAAAGATCCTGAAGTGTGCCACATCTGGTTTCTTACCTGAAAATGCTTCTTCTGGTGTCCTCATCCTGAGAATATGATGAGGACTCTTGTTCTGCACATATATCATTGTGTTGTATGCTTCAACCCACAAGTGCAACAGTAGGCCCTGATCATGTAACATTTCCCGCGCATATCCCACAATACTTTTTTCTTCCTTTCATACACCCCATTCTATTTTGGTTTATGGGGTGCTATTAACTCCCGTTAAATTCCCTCTGATGCATAGAAGTTCTTGAATTAATTCAACATATATTCTCCATGGTTATCGCTCCTGAGAGATTTAACTTTCTTTCTAGTGTCTTTCTCAAAAAGTACTTTAAATTCACAAAATATAGTGAACGTCTGATCTTTCTTCTGCATGAATAAAATCCAACTCTTACAAGAAAAATCATCTACAAATATTGCATAATACATGTGCTTTGTCATGGAGGTTATCGAGAATGGTCCACACACGTCTACATGAACTCTTTCAAGAATTTCTTGCACTCGGCTTTCCTTATCATGAAAGGTAGCTTTGATTTACTTCCCCAATGTACACCCTTTTCATGTGTCTCTCTAATCTAGTGTACCCTTGGGAGCTCCTATATAAATTTGTTGCATGATCTTCAATTCTTCGTGGTGAAAGTGACCCAATATTCTATGCCACGACTCGCCAACGTCTTAACTCTACACCTTCTTTTATTTTGTGCTCAAAGCATCACAGTTTTCTACATCCAATTTGTAGAGGTTCTTCACTTGAACCTTGATCCGGTTCACTATTCCTAAGGCTATGTGACGAAGGAAAACCTTTTCTTTGCTAAATATCACATCGTAGCCACAGTACTCCAACATGTAACTAAAACCAAATTCTTCTTCAAACTCTGAACTTGCATGGAATATTTTAATGTGAGAGGAGATCTAGACTCCCTCTGAAAGGCAATGGTATCAAGGTGGGTCATGCTATACCTCCCATCATCTCCCATTTCGATGTGCATCTGGAGATCCTTCTCCTCCAAGTCACTAAAGAATTATTTGTTTCCGATCATATGGAATGAGGCTCCACTATCCAGATACCACACACTACCCATCACAGATGTCACCATTCAAGAAATGAGGTTGAAATCCAACTTGAATTTTGAAGCAAGAGCTTCACCTTCCACTCCTCCTAAGGGCTTCTTGTTAGCCTTCTTATGCAGACACTTCATGGCATAGTGTCCCAGCTCGTGACAATGAAACCATTTAATCTTCGACATGTCCTTTTTCTTGTCGCCTTGACTAGAATATGATTTGAAATGGGATGACTTCCCTTTCCCTTTCTATACCTTTATAGCTAAGTAGAAATTCTCCTCATCATCATGCTTGGATGAGGATCCATCTCTGGTGTTTAATTGAATTGATTCTTGCACAAACTCATACCAGAAACACTCCTACTCTGGTAGCTTCTCCCTCCCATTTACTGAGTCCTGGTAGTTGTGCCAAATTTTGGGAAGGCCTAAAATTTCTAGGCTCACTGGATCATCTTCAGCAACTATAACATTGAAACTTCCAAGCTCATATTGACATTGGGTGAACTTGGTCAAGTACTTTGGTATTGTGTTGCCCTTCTCCATCTTGATTTTTCTAAGCTTGTCCTTCAATGCCTGCTTCTTGTGATCAATGTTGTTTTGGAATAGGTCCTTCCTTATTGCATATGGAGTCTCCTTATCATGGAGGTTTGAGACAATATGATCTAGAACTCCTTCTAGGATAATCCTTCTCACCTTTGCAACACATTTTCTCCACTAGGCTAGATCTTAAGCATTAGTTACTGGAGGCTTAGGAATATATTTTTCTATGAATTCCTTAAGCTCATTGTCTTCCAACACTCCCTCCATCCTGTCCTTCCAATAAATATAGTTCGCACTACCCTCAAGGGCATATTTGAGCCTCACTTATTAGAATGACATCCTACTAGCTCTAAAGTATGATACTAAAAATTCAATCTCACCTACAAAATACAAACTCATATTCTCCTCTTCTAGAGTGATTTCTACTCTGATACCATGTAGAAATTCCTTGTAGATTCAAACTGCTAATTGTAATTTACTAAAACAATAGACTTGACTATACTCTACTCATTAGTGGAAGCAATTAAACAATCACGAAATCATGAAGCATATAAGAGAAAGAATTAAATCAACACATTACACGATGATTTCCTAGGGAAAGTCACAGCTAAAAACCCCTACTATTTGTATATTTCATTACTCATATAAGAATATTACAATGCTTTTCTCAAGCCCGAGAAAACTCTATATTATCTCTATCTGCCTCATATCTTCATAAATAAGGGTAGGCCAATACTTAACCAATTTTATGCTTGCCCAAGTCCCTATTTCTTTGCATTGCTTCCTTGGGAATTAGCCCCTTATTAATTAGGTAAATTCCTCAAAGGAATTGTGCAATCCATCACAGGCCTTCCTCTGACAACATGCACCACATGTACAATTCAGATGATTATACAACTGACAGTACATTGTCCCTGAACTCTAATCTCAAGTGGGTAACTCTAAGATCTGACATGCATGAGTTATTTATGAGTGAATCATCAATTTACTAGTTGATCACTACATGCAACACCAAACTACTAGTTCCTCCAACAGTTGGAACTATTTTAACTAACTTTAGCTCAGTTAAACTAAATTAATTAATTACAACTCAAATTAAACTCAACAAGGGCTCCTATAAAGTAGGTGATACTCTACATGACTCAAGTTAGACCCTTAACTCGAATTCACTGAGCCAACTAAATCAAATTAACTTAGTTAACTAATACAAGTTGTCATGAGATGTGGAATTATAATTTTATTCCTAATTTAATTCAAGGACAAAATTAAATTAGGATTTTCTTGTTGCATTTTCAACATATAAAATTTTATGAAAAGCTCACAATTCTATATAAGTGGCCAAAATGATGAAGCTCAAGGATAGAGCACCAATGTGTTTTGTGGGTAGATTGGTTTCTTTTATGGTGTCTCATAAACCTTGTATACAATAATCATCGTTATACTAGTTATAAGTCTTGATAACTCATGTATATATGACATTGAGTTGGTGAAGATAAATCCTACTACGAGGAATGTGAATACCTAAGATAGAATAATAGGCGAGTGTCTTGATTATTTTGTAGAAGATATAATACAGATTGGTCAATAGATTAGTTTGGATGGAAAGTTTGATCATATGCTTATTTTAATGGAGATTGGAAAAGCTTGAGAAAAATCCCCCAATCACGTTACATTTAATTCAAGTTGGCTTGGAGATGAATAATATGCAATGATGATAAATAAGGCACAAAATAATTTCAATGATTCTTCTCAAGAATCAAGTGTACTAGTATACTAGGAATCTATAGAGTGTGAAACACTTATCTACACATTGGGCTCATAAGTAAAAGTTGAAGGATGATTTTTTCATTGCATATGGAAGCTTAGTTGAAGGATATGTATAATAAAGAGTAGGCATGTTTTCTTGATTAATATATTAAAAATGAGGTAAATATATTGGAACAAATATGGAGAAGAATATTGGTAGATAAGGAGGCATATTGAAGGCTTAAGAACCAAGCCTTATGGTTGACCAAGAATGATGATAATACAAAATGGTTTCACAAATTTGTATATCTTCGAAAGAATGTGAATACAATTTGATAGATGTAGAAGGAGGATGGATCATTGACCTCTAGTTTTGAATAAATTACTCAATTAGTGGTGGATTATTCTAAAAATACTTACAAAGAATAATCTTAGGAGAAAATAGTTGAGGTTTCTAAGATGACTACTTCATTTTTAATCTTTATGAATTAAGAGGACAATTAGAGGCTATTGGAAGAAATTTGAAAGGATGAACTTCAATTGGTTATGTATATTTTTCAAAAGGATAAGAGCCTTAGGTTGGATGGGTGACCTATTGAATTTTTTTGGGGGGTTTATGAGATTTTGGAGGAAGACATATTAAGGGTAATGAATGCATCTAGAATATTTGGAAGGATTTTAGTAACCTTCAACTCTACTTTCATTACCTTGATTCGAAAGGATGTTAATTTTATGTATTTTGATCAATATGATCCCATATCCTTATGCAGATGCATTTACAAAATTATTTCAAAAGTTATTGCTATTAAAGTTAAGGAGTTGTTATCGGACCATCTCACAAGAGAAATTTGGGTTTATGTTAGGCAATTGGATTCATGAAGTCATAATGGTAGCCTAGGAGAGGGCTTCATTTAATAACAACAAAGAAGCTTTATTCTTTAGTTATAAAGTTAGATATTTTTAAATCTTATGATAGGGTAAGTTTGTTGTATTTATTGGGTGTGGAGCCTAAGTATCTTCTTGATTCAGAGGTCTCATTTTAGTTGCGTTGCACCCCAGTTCCTCATGGGGTGGCAATGTTGGTTGTAGTATCTTCGCCAGGGGGTCCATGGGGGGAAAAGCAAAAAATAAATGAAAAATTGTCTTGTAAAATATTGTAATTTTGTAGTCAATATAGGTCATTAATTAGGAAAAAGATCTAACGGTATAAATTATGTTAATATAGGGTTTTTTACCCTAGAAGGGAATCCTTAGTTTATATGAGGGAATTGTATTGTGACTCTGGATGATTATTCTATGAGAGAAAGAGAGAGGGAACTATGTGAGAGTGAAGAGGAAATTACAATGGATTTGTTGTAGGTTGTATATCTTCATTTTGCTAGATAACACAAAACAAAGCCCTCGTTGTTTCTCCGTGGACGTAGCCCAAATTGGGTGAACCACATATATCTATGTCTCTCTTTTTTTATGATTTTTTGTATCTGATTCCACGATATTTTATGTGTTCCATTGCTTTGTTAATTAATTTCTAATAGTATTTGAGGATGATGTTGATCCATCTAGTTAATGAGTTATGTATCCTTTGTTTCACTTTCCATTTTAATTAATGGTTATGCTTTAGCTTTTCTCAAGATTGGAAAATGGTTAATATAGGGATGCCCACAATCCCCTCTTTTATTTCCAATTATGGTTGAGGGTTAGAGTAGATATCTTATTGAGGAAAAAATATTCGTTTCCTCACAAAAAAAAATAAAAATAAAAATAAAAAATTAGATGTAATATCATTTTATCTCATATTCTGTTTCTTATTAACATACTACTATTCTATGATGGTTCAAGGAGGGATACCCTTAATCTTTGAGAGTTATTAGACCTTTACTATACAAGTATGTTTTTTTGTTTGCTAAAGCAAGAGACTATCCTTCTATTTCATTATCCAAAAAGAAAAGTTACAGCATTTACAAAAATCATTTAGGCATCAAGGACTCAGGAAAAATCCAGTCATTCTGACCAAGAAATGGCCTACCCCTCAGCAAAAAACAAAGCTAACCTTTCAAATAAATCCAAAGGTTAGACATAATGATTTTTGACCAAATTTAAAACTCCGATAACTCCCTACTACAATGTCTCGAAAGGCTTGATAGTACTAGTGGCCCCACAAAAATGCACAACCAAACCTGACTGTCGATTTGTTCTACAAAATCGGACAACTTGGATAAATATCGCATCGCCAAGCGAACCGATTGATCATGCGTGATGGAAGGTGGTATTCCTAACCGCCCCTTGCCATGTGTCGGGGGCCTAGTGGAATCGCTCCCAAAATCCCAATACCACTTACCACACCACAGCCAAGCGATCACCCAGAATCAACTTTGTGCCTGGTTTTCCGCTCCGTATGAGGAATGCAGGTAAATAGTTGCCACCGGAAAGAACCAACCACCCTGCCCGCATGAGCTCACTTCAAAACCAGTCTCTAAGATTGCCACTAACTGTAAATAGGCCGGGGTGTTTTGATCTGAAGGAAAGAGGAGATAGGACAACTCACACCTGGGTATAAAGTAACCGGTCTGAGCTTGACCTTCTTCAAGGAACCAACTGAAGTACTCGGATTGAACGTGCTTAGAAATCTTCATTCCATACCTTTTACTCTGGCCCAATATCTAAAAATCTCTCTATCCTCTGTCACTTGTTCATTGCAGAGAGCTTTTAATCTGCTCTGAGGTGTCTCCTACCACTTCAGCTCAATTCTGCACTCTGAATTAATCACTCCTTGATTGACTAGTGTATTCGCTAGTTTATTGGCTTTTCTTCGAACATGGTTGAAAATAACAGTTCAAAGACTCAGGAGATGATTTTGAATTCTCTGATACACTTGGATTAGTCTCCAGTGTTGTGATACCTTCTCTGGCACTATTCCACAATTGATTCTCTTGACCGCGTTAATGGAGATCTCTGAATCTGCTTCTACAATGACATTTGAGCTATGACTCAGTTTCAGAAGATCTAAACATTGTTCCAAAGCCATTAATTCAGCCATATTGTTGGTGGCTATCCCTAAATGGTAGTGGAAAACAAATATGATGTTTCCTTCTTCGTCTCTCAACACTCCTCCATAACCAACTATTCCAGGGTTGCCTTTTGAAGCACCATCAATATTGCATTTCAGATAACCTTCTAATGGAGGATGCCAGCAATCCTTATCTGTTTCTAAATATTTTTCCTTTTTGCATTGTCCATGGGGAATTATCTCATGCAAACCTAGTTGCATGAGAGTTCTCAACTCATAATCAGTGGGAGAATTCTTGGGATAATTGCGGACAGTGGTGCTAACTGTCTCCTTAATTTGTTTCAAGATCAGATCCAATAGGCAAAGAGGAATAGTTTTTTCCTCCTTGAAAATTCTTTTATTCCTTTCTTTCCAAACATTCTAGATAATGAAGCTTGGCGTAAAGGCCCAGGCCAAATTAAGGAGCTCATTCTCCGAAAAGTTTCTTCTCCATTTGTTTAGGGTGTTAATTATACTTTCTTTATCTCTGTCTGTCTGATGAAAAATGGTGGCAAAAGAATCCCACAACCAGGTGGTGAATGTGTAGCTGTTGAGAATGTGCTCCATTGTTTCCTCTTGGGCTTCACATAGCTAACATCTAGAAGGCCCAATAACACCCCTTTTCCGAATATTGTCCCAAGTTAAGATTTTCTTGTGATGAAATAACCACATGAATAGCTTGATCTTCATCCACCCTTGATGGTTCCAAATTCTTTTCCAGGATTTTGCCACAACGTAGGAATCAAGGTTCAGGATGATTCTCTTTGCTTCCCTAAGATTAAAGGTACCTTCTTTATTGAGGCCGCATCTTAACTAACCCTGTCCCTTTGTTACCAAGATTTTCCTTTGTTTTAATATACTCATGAGTGTCTCTGTCTTTATGTTTATGGGACTATCATCTCTGCAGTCTATGCTTCTCCAATTTCTCCACTTTCTAGATTTGTGAGGAAGATTCTAAAAATATTTAACTTTGATTAATCCTTGGGAGTCTGTTTCTTGCTTGAGGCTCATAAAGTCCTCTCTTAACAAAATTTCTTCTTGTTTCCATTTATCTTCCAAGAAGATAGCTAGATCTCATCCTTTAATTTCCCAGAAACTGTTGTTTTGAACTAGGCTTTTGTTTTCCCAGGCTTTATTCCAATTGTAAGAGCCTTTTATATTTCCCGACATTCTTATAAGATCTCTTGTTTTCCAGGAGCTTGCATATTTTTCTTTCTAGGTCTTTACCCATTGAGCTTCTTGTTCTTTAACCCATCTCCACTAGAGCTTAGCTCCCAAAACTTTACTTAGAATCTCTTGATCATCTAAGCCTAAGCCCCCGTGACTCTTAGGTTTGCAGATTTTTTCCCAAGAAACCAGAGCCCACTTCTTCCTTGTTTCCTCCTTTCCCCAAAGGAAATCTCTCTGGATATTCCTGAATTGCTGTAACACGCCTTTGGGGGCTGGGAGGGCTGATAAAAATAACACAGGGATTGATTGCAGAATGGCCTTGATCAGAATTAACCTACCAGCTAGGTTCAACGATCTGATAGTCCATTTTTTTACCTTGTCTTGCATCTTGTTGAGCACCTGTTCCCAAATACTTTTGTGCAATGGTCTAGCTGTGAGGGGAATTCCCAAATACTTTGAAGGGAGGGAATCCCTTTGAAAGCCCAGAATTCCAGAGATATTTCTCTAAATTGCAATGTTAGTATTAAAGAAAAATATTTTATATTTGGAGAGATTAACTTCCATACCTGTAGCCAAGGAAAAGTCAATTAGGATTTGTTTGTAAGCCAAGGCTTCTTTGACTATGGGAATTCCTTGCAGCATGGTGTCATCCACAAATTGTTGGTGAGTCATTGCCTGACCATTCTCCCTTAATTGAAGGACCTTATTTTTTCCCACAGCTTTGGCATGTTTAATGGACCTGCCCTGTCCTTCCATCATGATTATAAAGAGAAAGGGAGAGAGAGGATCTCCCTGCCTTAGGCCTCTAGAAGGAGTGAAGATCTTTGCGGGTGAACCATTCTCCAAAATCAAAAAGCTGGAAGAAGTTACCAGAAACATAACCCATATGACCCAGTTGTGATCGAACCCAAAAGCAGTAAGGACCTTCTTGACATAGATCCAGTTCACCTTGTCATATGCTTTGGCAATATCTAATTGCATGATCATACCAGCTTGCATCTTGCTGGTTAGTGTGTGAACTACTTCATGAGCTTGAATAATGTTATTTAGGATTTGTCTACCTTCCACATAACCAGATTGTTCCCCTGAAATTAAAGAAGGAAGTAAATGTTTGAGTCTACTAGCCAAAACCTTCGGTATAATTTTGTAAACCACATTGCATAAAGCAATGGGTCTGGACTTATTAGCAGTCAGGGTTGAATCCTGTTTGGGGATTAGGAAGATGAAGGAGGTGTTGATGGCTTTCAAGATAGTCATGTTTCTTCTGGAGTCCTCCACCACATGTAAAATATCCTGTTTGACAATGTTCCAGCAGGCCCTAAAAAAGTCTACATTGAAACCATCTGGTCCTGGAGCTTTGCTATTCTGCATGTCTTTAATAACTTCACTGACTTCTTCTTCAATTACTAGTTTATTCAGGTTAAAATTGTCCTCTCTAGACACTAGCTTAGGGATATTTTTTGTAATTTCCTTGATGCATTTCTCTCTATTTAGATTATTTTCCTTAGTGATGCCTCTGAAATGCTATACCAACACTGTTTCGATATCCTTATGAGAGGTCTGAAGCTCCCCATTTTCATTCAATATCGAAGATGTTCTATTGTGATCTCTATTGGCCATGGTGGATCTATGGAAAAATCTGGTATTACGTTCACCCTCTTTGAGCCATTGAACTCGAGACTTTTGTCTCCAAAAGATTTCCTCTTGTTTGCATAATTTTTCCCATTCCTGATGGTGTTTATCAGCTTGCTCACTTTTGACTTTATCAAAACCATCAGTGATCAATGCTTGATTGAGTTCCTGAAGTTTGATTTCCACTAATTTTTTATCCACAAAAATGTTACCAAACTCCTTCTTGTTCCATTTTTTGAGCCTGAGTTTAACGTGCTTGAGTCTTTTATGAAGGAAGAACATTTTAGTGCCCTAGATCTGTAAATCTTCAGACCACCATTTTTCAATATTGTTGATGAAATTTGGGTGGGTGAGCCAGATATTCTTGACTCTGAAGGGTCTATTCCTGGGAGAACCGATCCCCTTGATTTCTAATTGAATTGGCTAGTAATCAGAGCCTCCAAAGGGGAGAACACTAGCTGTCATTTCTCTATTTGTGAGCATAAGCTCCTCTGATAGCAAAAATCTGTCTAACTTGGAGGCGACCTGTCCCTCACCTCCTCTTTTATTGTTCCATGTGAAACGACCATTGTGCATTTCAGAGTCCACCAGTTTCATATCATCTATGAAGGTTTGGAATGCTATGGAATCTTTACTTAGCAGTCTAGTACCGCCTTTTTTTCCGAGAGAGATTTAATCATGTTAAAATCTCCTCCCATGACCCAAGGAATTTCCTCATGTCTACTTCTAAGATCAACCAGGGATTCAAGAAACCTGAGTTTCTCATCTATTCTTTGAGGCCCATAAACATTTGTGACCAGGAAGGTATCCGAAACCCCTACTGGTTGAAACTTTATTGATAAGTAATTTCTTGATGCCTCTGCATCTATTATGCTAACTTTTTGTGGGTCCCATAGTTAGGATGTCCCCCGCTGTATTCTCTGCTTTAACTTCTAGAAACTCAAATCTGTTAAGCCATTTACTATGGATCTGTTTTAATTTTTGAATAGAGCATTTTGTTTCCTGAATGAAGATTATGTCCGGCATTGCTAGTTTCATTCTGCTACTTAACATTCTTTTTTTTCTTTTACTACCTAGACCTCTGATGTTCCAAGATATGAACTTCATAATTAAATATCTGTAAAGGAGTAACTGGTTAGGTCTTTCATCTTACCCGAATCTATCGTTAGCTTTCCACACTCCATCAAGATCTAATTTTTCTTTTTCATGCCTCTCTTCTTTCCTGGATTTCTAGTTGCTAATCCTGGAGTTGATTTCATAGTTTTCACACCTCTGTGCTCTTGCTTGTGAATGTTTTTACCTTTATCCAACCCTCTTTCCTAAGCTTTCCATAAAAACAACTGTTGTATTCTGTTGCATTCTGCTTGAGGCAGTGAGTCTATTCCTCCCTTGGTTCCCTGCATCAAGAATCCTTCTATATCCAGGTCTTCCTTATCGAGAATTTCCAGTAGTTCCTAATCTTCCAAATCTATTTCACTTTGGGTCATTTCCTGGCCCATCTCCATTTTTGTTTCACTCATCATCATCTCTTTTTGATAACCAATATCTTGAGAATGTTTTTTGTCTTCTTCCTTCTTTTTTTCATTAGGACCTTCCTCCTGAGATTGGTTTTCTCTTGTGATTTCTTCATTCTCTTCCAGCACTTGAAACTTGTTCTGACTGACCTTCTGTGCCTCGTTGTGTTGTTGCTTTGGCCCCTTTTTCCCCCCTTTTCCTTTACTTTCCACTTTTTGAAAGCTTTCAGTCTCCTTCATTTTATTAGGTTTCCCTTTGTTATCTACTTTACCAAGAGGGTAGTCTCTGAACAAATGTATGTGCTCATGGCATCTACAACATCTGAATGGGACATGCTTGTAGTCCATAGCCTGCATCCACTCTTCATCAAAAACTTCCAATATGAATTCATCTGAAAGAGCTCCTGATAGATCCATTTCCACACATATCCTTGTAAAGGAGGTATATTTTCCTCTTCTTGTGGCTTCCGAAGCTTTGACAAAACGTCCTAGTTTATTGCCAATGGCAACTAGTGATTCTGTTTGTGAATAATATAGAGGTAGAGAGTAGAGCCTTACCCAAACAGGAACCGAAGTAAAGGTTTCCCGCTCTAGGACAAAGTTCATCTTCCAAGGTCTCATATAGAGACCGAATGCTGCATAAAAGTAGGGTCCTCCTTCGAATATTCTATCTTTATCTTCGATGTTTGAGAACACCACTGTGAAGAATCCCTTTGACCCAAGATGTAGGTCAATTCTTCCTTTGGGTTTCCAGTTATACTTGATCCACATCTGTAGAGCTTTTTTAGTGGGCTAGAGTCCCATGAATTTACAGATAATGGTGTATGTCCCCATGTGTTCCCTGTGCGCCTGCAGAGCAGGATCATTTAATATTATTCTAGGAGTGATTTCGGCTTTTGGTTTGCAGGGTCCCTTTTGTTTTTTATCTCTTGCACCTTGACTTTTGTCTTCTTCCTCCTTGTCCTTTGTGCTATTGTTTTCCTTGGTCTTGTTCCCATTAGTCTCCTTTTCATTATACTTGTTCCTGCCATCTGCAAAACCTTTGTTGATCATGATCGGTGTCTTGCCTCTACTAGTTGTCGCGTCTTTGTAGGAGGGAGTCAAGCTCCCTCCTCCTATGCCCTCCATTAGAAACGATCTTATGCACCTTTCTAAAACCTTGGCTAATCGCTTCGGCTCCGAAGCCCACTCACCATTATCCTATACAACTATGTTAATTATGTTAATTATTATTTGAAAGTCATCTATAATATCTTTTCTTAGCTTAGTTGAAGAGGAAGTTAGTTATTGAAATTGTTTTTTTCTTTTCTATTATATCGATTGAGAATGGTCCAAAATATTTAGGGTTTTATCATAAGCCAAATTCATATGGAAAAAAGTATTAGATTTGGATAGTTGATAAGGTGGGAAAGCAATTATATGTTTGATGTGATCGTTGGTCATCTTGGGTCCGTAGGTTTAGATTAGTCAAATAGATTCTTGAGGAAATTCTTGAATGTCATTAAATGTCATTCCAAAGGGGGTTTTAGAAAAGATACAGAAATTGAGTTTTAATTACTGTGGTCTAGAAGTAAGAAGAAAAAAGGGATTTCCTAGGTTAAATGGAGTCATATTGCCATTCCAAATGACCAAGGAGGTTGGGGTATTAAGAATATACACCTTTTCAATAACGTTTTGGATTTAAAATGTATTTGGAGGTTGGATGAAGGTAAGATTCTTTGGTTCCAAGTCATAATTCAAAAGTATATATTTCTTGACTTCGTGGAATATTAGATAAGGAATCATGTACAATATGTTATAGTACTTCAATTTTTTGGAAAAAAAAAGTTTATCTTTTCTCTTAATTATCCATTGTCTTGTTTAGAGGGCTAGAAATGATGAGGGGTATAAACTATCTAGTAGTTTGATTAATAATATCCATAGAATTGGTTATTTATTTATTAATCAAGATTCCTATTCAAAGATAACTACTATATGGAGGAAAGAGTGGAGATCAACTATCATGATTGGGCCAAAAGGTATATATTTTTAGTCAATATATATTCTTGAGGAAATTATTGAATGCCATTAAATTTCATTCCATAGGGGGTTTTAGAGAAGATAGGGAAATTGAGGTTTATATTCTTGTGGTCTAGAAGTAATAAGAAAAAAGGGATTTCCTAGGTTAAATGGAATCCTATTGCCATTACAAATGACCGTGGAAGTTGGGGTATTAGGAATATACACCTTTTCAATAAGGTTTTAGCTTCAAAATATATTTGGAGGTGAAGGTAAGAGTCTTTGGTTCCAAGTCACAATTCAAAATTATATATTACCCGACTTCATGGAACATTAGATAAGGAATCTTGTAAAATATTTTATGGTTCTTCAAATTTTTGGAGAAAAAAAAAGGTTTATCTTTTCTCTTAATTAGTCATTGTCTTGTTTAGAGGGTTGGAATTGGCTAGGGGTATAAACTATTCGGTAGTTTGATTAATAATCTCCATAGAATTGGTTATTTATTTATTAATCAAGATTTGTATTTAGAGATAACTACTATATGGAGGCAAGATTGGAGATAAACTAGCATGATTGGGCCAAAAGCTATAGATGTTATTGATTGGGAAAGATACATCGCAATATCAAGTTCTAGTCATGTGGTAGATTAAGGAAGAGGCTGAGCTTAAATGGGGGGAGGAATATAGTGAGAGGAATGTATAACCCAAAATCTAGATAGTACTTATTAAGTGTTGTAATTGGAGTAGAGTATATGACTTGGTGGTGGAAGGGCATTTGGAAGTTTAAAATTTTCCATCAAAATTATGTATCATTATGTGGTTAGCTTTAGAAAATAAGGTTCTCGCATGAGATATATCATAGAAAAGAGGCAATCATGGACTACATTGATGTATTGTATGTAATAAATGTGATGATTCCATTGTTAATCTATTAATGTTTTGTCCTTTTGATTTTTAAGTATGGAATAAATTGGAAATATGTATAGGATTAAAAGGATATATAGGGTGGTATTTTTATTGACGATGGTTTTAAAAAGTGGTTTAAAAATCCAACTAATAAAAAATATGTCTCTACCTATGTTAGCATCTTAGTGAATATGGGTTACATGTAATGCTAAAATCCTTGGAGTTCGGTTTATTCCTCCCAACTAATGTGATTATATTCAAAGTGTGTCTACCATGTGATCCAGATTTAAACAGGAATGCAACAAATTACAGATATGAACATAAATACAGAGATGCAGCAGAACTAACACTTCCTTTGATTAATATCAAATAATGAAATATGCTTACAAACAGTATGGAAATGAGACCAGCGATGGTAGCTTATCTCTGAGAAGAGATGTGGTGGCTACATGCCTCTGAACTATGTTACAACGAGGCTCAAGGGAATTTTTATTATTGAACAATAAGAGAAAACCCTTAAAAACTAAAACCCTAACTCGAGGAGATGTAACACTAAGGGTTTATGGGCCCTGTTGGGATTAATTGGGCAGCGAACTTACTGGGGTCGTGACTTGGTCATATTATCTTTGTTTGACACGCATGATACCCCGTTGGAAAAATATCTCTAAGGACTACGATGGGTAAAACAACTTAAAAGTAGTCGTCGGCAGTAGATTTCCAAAAAACATTGTTTAGGGTCTTAAAATGGCTCCGGAAGTTTAGGACCCGAAAAACTGCTAAAAATAGTAAAGTGTGCTACAATTAAGGAAATTGAAAAACTAGAAGAAACAATGGTGGTGGTCCAAGTGGATTTGGCGGGTGGCCACCAATATCCACCTGGATCATTCCTCCCCCCTTGGGAAGCAATGGTCCCCATTGCGTTGAGTGCCTCCATGAGATGGGGAAACTTATGTTGAACTTGGTCCCTGGTGAGTTGTTCTGCAATCTCTGATGTGTCCAGTAATGGTGGGAAGCATGGTCAAGGGTAGTCCACATTAAACAATTGGTGCAAGCCAAGGAATGGGGGAATGATGTGCTCCAAAGAATTGTTTCCCACATCTTTTTTAATGGTGTAAGGACCATATCGGAGAGGTCTGAGCTTCCGATGGGCTCTAGTAAGGCATTCTTTCTGTAAATACAACCAAAATTTGTCGCCCACCTAAAACTTGTGTGACACTTGATGTTGATCATGTCACTTCTTGTACTTGGCATTTTCTAGAATGGAGTGGTGATATATCATCTCGTTGGGTACAGGTTCTCTGGGAGTCAGATCGAATGAATGCTTGACCTGACAATGTAACGATACCTCTTTCGATGAGGAGAAGATGTCCCTGTATACTTTCATGATCGTATCCACCTGCTTCTGCTGCATGGAGGAACCCTTCTCGGGGGCCATCGATGTGGCTACAATCTTCCCCTTACTTTGAGAGCAAACCAGAAAGAAAATAAATTTCCTAGTCTAGGAGTTGATCTTACTGCCTTTCTTAGCAGAGATAAAAAAAGGTGGCGGTAGGTGGGGCTACCTCCGGTATCTTATATAATGTATTACACAAAGAGATAATAACAGTGTGAGGCCTTGAATCATACATAGCATGTCGCTTCCACAAGTATGGTTGGCCTAATAATACATCACAAACATCAAGAGGTGCAACATCACACAATACCTCATTTGTGAAGGGCTTGATGTTGTAGGGAAGGCGGCACTACTGGCGGAATCAGAGATCTCGTCCTTGGTGAAGCCACCTGATGTTATATGGTTGCGGGTGTGGTATGGTCGGTAGTCCAGACTGCTTCATGACCTCTGCTGAAATGAGGTTTTTTTGGCTCCCACTGTCGATAATGAACTACAACAGAGAACCCATCACCTACATTTGTGAGTGGAAGAGGTAGTCCCCCTCCTCTAGATCTTCCGGCTCAATTTTTTGGATCTTTATGGTGGAAACATTGGCGTTGGGCTCCACATCAATGATATTCTTCCCTTTTTCATTCCTCTTGTCGGGTTCTAACTCAGGGTCGGAACATGCATATGATTCTGAAGCCTTCAACTCGTCCACCAGCAACTGCTTGGCCCGACAGTCACTTGTGCTATGAGTGGGGCTCTTGTGGAAATCACACCACTTTCCTGTTTCCTTCTTTTACTTTGTGGTGTTGTTATTTTCTTGCGGCTTCGACGGGTTGTCTTGGGTCACCCTGCCTTGGCTTTGTCCTTTGTTCTTCAGATTCACAAATCCAAAGTCTTGTTTATTTTGTTTAAACTTCTACTTGATCTTAACACCATATCAGTATGTCTTGCAGAGTGAGGAGATTTCCAGGAACTCCTTCTCATCCTGGATGTACCTGTGTAGGTAGTCACGGTATTTGAGTACCAAACAATGCTCAGAATCCTTGATACCTTTGTGTGAAGGGTATAAAAAATATTGGTAAATTCTGACACATCTTAGTCCCTTCCCTGTCATAGTGTGATCCACTTTATGTATTTATCCTCATAGCTTCCGACAGGGTAGTATTGCTCCTTGATGGCATCCTGGAATGAATTCCAAGTGGGTGTGGCTGAAAATAGTGAGGTTGTATTTTCATCCTTCTTCTCGCAGTAGATTTCCCACCAATCCTTGACGTGGGGGGATGCTTTGAGAATAGTGAAAGTAATCTTTTCCTGGCCAGAAAAATCATGAACAGAAAAATACCCTTCTAGCATATTTAACCATTTATGTACGACACCTACATCTATCTAACCCTCGAATATGGGGACTTCAAAGTTAACTTGCACCTTAAAGGGTGTATCATTTCCAAAGTAGCTATTAGATGTGTCGCCCCTGGTTAGCCGTTGAAGGATCTGGGCAAAGTTATCCATCATCACGTTCCTTTATCGGTCGAGGTTTTCTTCAAAAAATATTTTGATAGGATCTCCTGCCCCCTTGTATTTCTTTTCATCCTCCATGGGAGGTCATCAAGATTGTGAGGCATGTCTTGCAAAGGTTCGACCAGTTCAAACCCTAACTTCTTATATCTCGACCTCGTTGGGGACATGCAAAGAAAAACATAGAAAGAGAAAACCACTCTGATACCATTGATCTGGATTTAAACAAGAATGTAATAAATTATAGATATAACCATAAATATATAGATGAAGTAGAAATAAAACTTCCTTTGATTAATATCAAATAATGAAATATGCTTACAAATAGTATGGAAATGAGACTAACTCGGCGATGGTAGCTTATCTCTAAGAAAAGATGTGATGGCTACATGCCTCTGAACTGTGTTACAATGAGGCTCAAGGGCCTTTTTATTATTGAACAATAAGATAAAATCCTAAACAACTAAAACCCTAACCCAAGGAGATGTAACACCAAGGGTTTATGGGCCCCGTTGGGGTTAGTTGTGCAACCAACATCCCAATGTCATGACTTGGTCATATTATCTCCGCTTGATGCGCATGATACCCTGTTGGAAGGATTTTTCTGAGGACTACGATGGAAAAACCAATTTACAAAAAGGCGTTGGCAGTAGATTGCCAAAAAACCATCGTTTAGTGCCTCAAAATAGCTCTGAAAGTTTAAGACCTGAAAAACTGCTAAAAATAGTAAATTGTGCTACAATTAAGGAAACTGAAAAACTGAAAGAAACAATGGTGGTGGTCTAAGTGGATTTGGCAGGTGGCCACCAATATCCACCTGGATCACCATGGAAGATTTTGATCAGTCAAAAAAGGAAAGTCCTCCTAAAGGATTAGAGAGGAACATATTAATAAAAATGGTGCACAGACATTCTTTGATAGTGCACACTTAGGGGGGTCTCCTTTTAGTGGTTCAAGGGGTGTTTCATATTTATGTGATGATCATATCTTAAAATTCAAAGCTATATTGGTAAGAGGTACTAATATTTAGTTAAACTTGTGGCCTCAAAGTTATTGATAAAGTTAGTCCATGGGGCATAGAATAGATTATCATGATTTGTTCTACTAAGGCACTCCATGGTGTTACATAAAATTTTTCACAATACCTGTACTCCCTATTCCTTGATCGTGGAGGACCTCTACAGTGAACCCCGCATGTCTTTCCTTTATGAAGAAAATCCCATTGTGTCCCTCTTCATGAGCAGATAAATTCCCTTTTGCACCATTTCCCCTTAAACTTCTGTTTTGCCCAGTTTACAAGACTGACACTAATGGCCTTTGTCTCCTGCGCATCAATGTGCAGAGATTAGCACTACTCCTTGCACTGACCAGAGCAACTGAGCTGTGTTCCAATTGCACCGACGAGAGCAACTGAGTTGTGTTCTAGTCGGTGCTAGTCCTGTTATGGAAATTTTTTTAAATTAGAGTCGAAGCTTCCAGCTCTAGAAGCTTTGTAATAGAAGTCTAATAAATGGTTTGGCCGGATGGGGTCGAGGATGACAATTTGAGCTCCTTTCCCCTATAATGATGGAACTACCTCAAGGGATAAGTCCTTCTCCCATGAGGAGAGGATCCATCTCCCATCCATATTTCCTATATAAACCTCCCTTCTTCCCAAGCACAAACTAGTTGCAATCATAGTTTTTGGTTGAGTGTTGATGCTATTTTGGTTTGGAGTAGACAAGCAAGCTATTACTAGTTGTAGCTATCTAGTTGTGTGAGGGAGAAGTGTGATTTGGTTTGGAGTGAAGCCTAAAGGGAAGAGCTTTAAAACTATTGTTGTTTGAAGCCATCATGGAATGCTAGCAGAAGTGTGTGGGAACCTGGTCTTGTCAAAGGAAGACTACAACGTCAAGACAAATGGTTGTAAACTCTCTTTGATATTAATATATGCGACTATTGATTTATTTCCTACATGTTTTTTAATATTACATATTCATGGCTTAATTTTTCTTGACTTGTTAAGTAGGTTGAATTACAATTTGTCTATTATTATGTTTGTTGTTTGTTGTTGTTTACTTGTTTCAGGTGCTTGAAGAAGGAAGAGAGAGATAGTTGGAACGAGCAAGTGAGGGCATCATCAAGCAGGATAAGTAACCAAGAGGTAGGCCCTCTTGATTGATTCTAACCTAAGTAAATCTTCCATAGAATGTATCTATTGTGGCTAGACCCATCATCAAGCTAGAGGAATTCATTCGTGTCTGCACTTATAATTTTACTTCACCACACATGGTGTAAAGGCACAAATTAGAAACTCCATGGGAAAAAATCCAAGCATGCTAAGGATTGGTGTGGCCTAGGCCAGGTATGATCCCTGAGTGATTTTCATGGCTTAGATGCCCCTAGATTTTGGCTACTCAAGCCACACATTCGTCATGCAAACATCTTAGGACTCACATAAACTAAAACAACAACAAAAAATGTTCATAATGTTAGTCATTGAAAAAGGTTCCCAAAAATTCAAGTTCTTAGAGATTCTCTTATTGTTGTAAACTAGTTGAATGAGTTTAACACATTAAAAGTAAATTCTTCAAGGAGGTACAATATGCTTTTTCAAATTTTGACAATATTTTTTTCATCATGTTTACAAAGAGAAAACAAATATGGATGTTAATGGTGTCTCAAAGGCTATATTATGTTTGAATGTGGGATTTTTTAACTTTTAGGAGTTCAAGGTTGGCCACACTTTTGAATTCTTTCACCTCATTTTTTATTAGTGCATATGTTGACAATCAGTGCAATTTTCTCTAAGTTTCTAGGAGTTGTAAGGGTTTCTATGATTTGTATGGAATATTTGTTTGAGGATGTATTACAAAATTTGTGATTTCTATAATGGGATTTATGTTTATGGAATTGGAAAAACCAAGTTATTGTGTGAACTAATGTTATGACTTCCCATTCGGGAGATTTTTGGAATGTGGATATGCATCTTCAAAATGTAATTTTGATATCAACAATAAATTTACAATTTTATTAAAAAACGATCACCTAGGTGGGGTGTTAACTAGTGGGCCACAATTGCTCCCATTTTTCACAAGACTGCCAACCCACTATCAAATGAAGATACGACTCGAGATCATGTGAGGTTTTCCATTGAACTTGGTTACAAGGATGGCATGGGAAGAAGGGAGAAGTATGATCTATCTCTTACCAAATTCTAATATCATGGTTATGTGTGGATAGTTCAATAGGCTAAATAGTGAGAGGACCTCCTAGAATGTTAACTAAAGGTGTGCCTTGATATGGTGGATTACTAGAATTATTTGGTGTGATGATATCATGGAGAGGTAAGAAAGGAAGGAACTTGGTATAATGATTTTGTTAGATGAGATAGATGTTCTTTTATATTGTGAATAGGGAGTGATATCAATTTTCTTAACTCACATAGAGAATTACAAATGAAATAGGAATGGAATCAAGCTCTTAATAGCCCAAGGAGAAACTCAAATCCATTCTATTGTTCTAGGTTGTGCTTTTTTATTAACTTAGGGTTAGATGATTGTTTATTGATTTCAATAATGTAGGTTTTTTGTTCAAGTTCATTATGTTGTCTTTTGTGCTTGTCTTCTTTGTGGGGGAGGTAAAAACCCTTTCTACATTTTATAGTTAGCATTCCATCCCCCGTTTCAACATAGTCTTGTCTATTATGTTATTGAAATGGGTCTTTGGCCTATTTTATAGGTTTCCCCTTTAGTTAGGATTACAATTAGTATAGGTTGAAAGGGGGAGGTTGTAACAAAACTCTTTATGTTTGTTCTAGAAGAGCCTTGGCCTTGAAGAAACCTAAACATACTTCTAGGTTAGAAAACAAGGCATGGGATATGGAACAAGGGTTTAAGGAAAAATGTGTTGGAGTTGTCAAGCTAGAGGTAGAGGAGATTAAAGGACTAGTCAAGATAAAAAGGTAAATCCTAACTAACTCCCAGGTCTTGAATGAAATTGAGGGGTGGGTGAAAGACCTAGTGTATTCTAGAACTAGGGAGAAAATTATTTTCAAAATTGTAGAAAACTACTTGTTAGTCAAAACCCTGATTGTGCAAGCCCTAAAAAATAAACAACAAGAACAACAAGATATCATTCACACCATTAGGATATTTGAAGGAAAATTTGAGGTTGTGTGTAAGGTTATTTTTGGGATTGGGATATTAGTTACATAGGTTTCAAAGTAAATAGTAAACATGAGAAATTAGAAGCACTATTTTGTATTAATCGATGTTCAAGCCAACCTTGTTGTGCTAAATGAAGATCCCCAACTATCAATAATTGCGAGGAGGAAAGGGAGGATGAGTTTTTGTTCAATTGGTTGTGAAAGAAAGTCCTTATTCTCCAATTACTTGATGTTTACACTATTTTTAGTCTTATTGACATAATAAATAATTATATACTACTATCTCTAGCAATTTTTCTTTTTTTTCTAATGAAAATCACTAGTTAGATAGAAAGCTTTAAAAGACATGGATAAGTTTGGTTATATTTAGTTGTTGGAGAAATTAGTTTCCCTT
>APFE030594154.1:0-12134 GCA_000404065.3 Pinus taeda | reverse complement strand
GGCCCTGGTAGAGGAAGCTAATATAAGTCATGCCAGGACAGGAGCAAATCAATTGGCAGATGGCCTAGCCAGTATGAGGATTAAAACGAATTGTCATGAGTACTTATGACAAGGAATGCAGTAAAAATAAACTCCTTTAGAAAACTAATAGTAAGTCCCAGCCTCCAGGGTGCTCATCTAAATGAGCTTGACCATCTCATATTCTAGAATTCAGCATCTAAACTGGGGAAGGGATGAAAAATGGAAAAGGAATTGAAAAAGCAAAGATGTCATATAAGATCTTGAGAGGGTTACATTAGCAGTGCAGCTGATAGAAATGGATAAAGTGGAATTGAGGGTATCACGAAAACATAAAATGCATTTATCTATGTGGCCAGGATCTGGGAATAAGTGATGGACCTGTAAATTGACTTGTTCATGGGATTGAACAAGCTACTGAAGGATACGCACAGGCCATTACAAATTTACAGCCCCAGATTAGTAAACAATTTCACCTTGAGAGAGGGAGTTGCTAATGAAGCTCACCACAAGCATGCTCAAAACATGGCTATGAACAGAAAATAACGAGTACAATAGCATTCTTCAAGGGCTTAATGAAATTACTTGAAATTGAAATCAGATATCTCAAGAAAGGATGGGCAGAAACAATTGGGCAAATGAATCTCATCAATGCCAATTAAAAAATCAGTGTCTTTCTAAGTAAAAATGCCTACAATATAAATTATTTTTTGATAAACAGCACTAATCATACCAAAAGAAGACCTATTATGTTCTTAGGATTTCCAGAATACACAGGAACCCGACTGTGGCCTCGAGCTAGAATCTTCCCCATTGCCTCCCTGCAAAAGTTAAACTTCTTTAGAGTTCATAGGCATCTTGAACTAGGTCTTAAACTAAAGATCAGTAAAAGCAACATTAAAGAGGTCCATTCAAAGTTTTTCACCATCAATATATGTTACACAGTAAAGAACAAAGTCAATTCAAAATTCACGTTTGTTTGAATATGCCTTTTTATCTTCCTCAAATTAGCTGAAACTGCAATAAAATTTAAATCTGCTACCAGAAGAGAGTATATTGAGTCCACAAGTTTCCAGTAAATAGATGTCCTCCTCCAAAGAGGGTGAACAATCACTTACGTCTCAGAAATGAATATGGTTATGTTTTGACACACCTCCTATTAACTTAATTGCCCAACATTTCCTTTAATGCAAAACAAAAATAGTTGGCCCTTGCAATAATTTTTACCAGTAGTGATATGCAAGTGGACAATAAGCTATGCAAAAATGCATAAAATCAAACTAAACCACTATCAACGGAAGCAATGAGCTTACCAATCGAGCTTAGTGTTGACATCTAATGAAAAAGTTGATTCAATTGGGGTCATAGCCTCCTCTGCAGTCTGGCAGTTACATTTGCACCACACACACAAAAAAATGAAATCTTAATCAGAGAACGATCAAAATTGTGATATGGATATAAGCATATTGACTAGAAAAAAGTAATAATGATGTAAAAGCATCCAAATCTCAATTCTAGAAGAATTTCTTAATTCCAGCATTAGGGTATGACAAAGGCTTGCTTTCATATCATCACTAAGAGCTCATTCTCACAAATTAGGTTCAATCCATATTGATAGTTTATTCATGTTTATTTTCCCTAAAGTGCAAAAATTAAGCAATTCTTGTTTGTTCAAGAGTATACTCCACTGATCAAGTACCCAGAAAGTCTCTTATTTTAGAGTCAGCAAATGCCTCAGCACCTTCAACCTCTTACAGGCAATACCCTCCTGCAGTCTGAAATTTCAGACCTTAAAAACAATCAGGCAGGAATCCTGAACCAGCAAGAACATTTCAAACAGGCAACAGAGCAGAACACCAATTCTTTCAAAAAGCAGAACCCACAATTTTCAATTTTGTGATGAAAACTAAATTTGAAGAAGAAGGGCTTCCGCAGCATATGGAAATATCAGATTCTGTGGAGGGACCAAGAGTGCTTGCTTTTTGGATTTGATGCCATATTTGTGCCCCTTGGTTATACAAGTCTAATGATGTTACTTTTAGCAACATGTGGGATTGTTTGCAAGGTTTCATTTCAGTTTTAGTTATATGCAAAGTCACATTCACATGTTAAGATCACAAGAAGATGAGAGGATCTAATGGAACCAAACAGCCAACCCAATAACACACAAAAACAAAGGACAAACCAACACTAAACAAGTGCAATAGTGTTGTCCAAAAGATGCACTAAAGAAAGGAAAACACAGAAATAGAACAAAAGAACACCAAAGATAAAATACCCATAGGCTTAATCACTTGTATTCAAGAATGATCACATGAACACAAAAGATAATATTACAAATGAGGTTTGAGTTGTGTATATTTTATACACAACTAAAATAGGGCTCCCTCCCAAAAGGAGCTATAGAGCCACAGAAATTGGGCACACTCCCCAGAAAGGTTGTTGAGCCTATATTAAATTGCACAAAATGCCACATTTAAAATTTCACCTCAACCTTGAAGTTTCTAGAATATATTCCCTATGAATTTTCAACATTAGGGATGATCTGAAATGTTAAACCACAGCAGTAATATTTCACTTCTCTTCAATCCTTTTCAGACAATCGCACAGGAGAATAAATAACATACAAGTGTAATTCAATACCATAATGTTACAGTCCTTCGGGTGCATTTTTACATGCATATAACAGATCTGAATTCTCATATGACCGCAAATTATAACAGCAATGTACCTGCTGCTTTCTCTTCAAGATATGTATAAATAGCTTAACCATTTTAGCTATATGTTATGTCAAATCAGCATGAACAACAAGTACTAGAACCTACCCAATCAAGAAGATAACATAAGTTGACAATTAAATCTGCAAGTACCCAATATTTGGATAAATGGAAACTTCTTTTATATAAGAGATAAAGTACAAATACATATCACAACTTTATCACAAAACTGGTATAATTCAAACCAATGTTGCACTAATCGTTATCGGGATATTATCGGTGCGGGGCAAAAATCGGAAAAAAATCGTAACAATAGGGAAAAAATCAGTAAAAATCGGGAAAAAATCGTAACATACAAACCCTCTGACACCTTTGCGTTGCTGCTGACTCTGCACTGTTGCCAACTCTGCTCTACGCTGCTCAGTTTCTAGCACTCCTAGAAACTGCAACTATCACTTTGACACTCCTCTGCACCAACTGATCCTGGTCTATCTTGCTACTTCTGATATGGGCTCCTGTAGCAAGGTATTGATCCAAGAGGTGGACTCCTCAAGGATCCTGCCCATCTATAGTTCTTTCGAACTACAGTTCTAGATCACCCCAACTCTCCCCTGGAGGTATCTGGGCAACCATGGCAAACTCCTCCTCCTCAATCTTTGCAGATGTAGCCTTTAGATCATGCTTCTCGTCTTGTCCTTCTTCTTAAGAGGTCATTGCGTAGTGTAGTGACCAAGTTCACCACACCAGAAGCACTTGATCTTCGAGACATCTTTCTTCTTCTTCCAATGTTCCCATTGCACCTTTGATGCAAGGGCTACATTTTCTTCCTCCTTGGGCTTCGTCCCACTGCTGTTGTTCCTATCAATTTTGCACTTGACCAAGTCTCGCCTCATCTCTTCCTGTTGAAGAGCGGCCCACATTCCTTCCCAATCCAGCATCTCTCTCGGCCCATGATACTCTGGACAAACACATGCCATTCATCTGAGACTAAATTCAGGGCCACCCTCACCATCTTGGTAGGTTGAGGTGTTGATCCCATAGTTGCCAACGAGTCTCGGATTTCCTTAAGCTTCGTTAGGAACGGATCAATGTGTTCCCCCTTCTACACCAATGTGGATCTCATATTTTGCTCCAAGTACATCTTTCGTTGCTCGGAAGATCCTTCGTATAGCATAGCCAGTGCTTCCCACATCTGTCGGGCGGTATCTTTGTCGGCAATGAGACACACTACGTGACCTCTCACTCCGTCGAGGATCAATCGTTTGGCCTTCGCCATTTCAGCTTTGTACTTCTTGAGCAGATCTGGATCCGCAGGTACAACTACCACATTATCGACACAGCTTTTGAGATCGTGCTCATCCAAAAGGTATGAGATCCTTGCCCTTCAGATCAGGTAGTTGGATGCACCCTCCAAGCTATCCTGATCTCGCAACATATTAGCTGCCATCTCTGCAGTGAAATGTCGAACTACCTCCTCTCTCCTCTACGCTGTTGTTGGGCTAGTCTACGCACTCCCTGCTGGAGTTAGTATATCTATTGCTCCCTGTTGCTGCTCGGAAAATGAGAATTCAAACTCCTTGGTTGGAAGTCTTCTGAAGGAAGAATTCCCTCAACAGTGTATCTCCTTCCTTTTAACGTTTTTCTACCCCAGCAACTGCTGCAAAAAATTGCATCTCACCAGTAACCTCCACTACACTGCTCCCTCTGATACTAGCAAACTTTGATCTGGAAGACGTAGCTCTCTTTTGACTCACTCAAAGAGAGACTATCCTCGAAAAAAAATTCCCTCCTAGCCTGGACTGCACAATTCCTCTGGGCATTTGATTTGCTGCCTACACAGCACTTCGACTTCCCTCCTTCTCTTTAGCGTTGGGCTTTTCTAGCTCTGCTCTCTTTCTTCACCTCCACCTCTGATACCATAGAAATATTTAGAAGACCCAAATTTCAACTGCAGCAATTGATTAAGTTCCTTCTATTTGTTAATTACTGAACAAATTATTTATTGCATCCTACAGCAAATACCGAAACTAATACATTGCAGCTTTCACCAATTAAAATTATATGTGGAAACAACAAACTGAGCAAGAAATAAAGACACAACACAAGTGACACCGTTATTTTTGGACAAATGTCCCTGGAAAGACCTAATTCGGGAAAATCGACGCATCAACTGAGGGTTTGTATTATTAAGCAGTAGTTTTTTTAATACAATCCATTATGGCTATCTGATAGAGAGAGAGACTAGACAAAAAGATAAGTGAGATGATCTCACCCTGTCACTGGAAGAACCGACATTGATCTGCGTTGGAGGTGAGCCTCTTCGTTGCCTCTACGCAATACTGCGTCAAGCCTACGTAGCCATTGCATCTAGAAACTTCAACTCTCAGGTCTCCCATCTCACTCCTCGGCTCCAACACTAGATCCTAATTGTTCCTCAGTACAATTTCAATCTCCCTCTGAAGCTCTGTGTTGCCACAACGTAGCTCTGTGTGGCCCAGCGTTAGCCTTTCTGGACATCTTTCAGCCCTCTCTACCTTGTACTCTTCGGTCTAGGAAAACTTCCCCAAGAAACTATCTCTGCCCCTCACTGCAAGAAATCTCCTCAATCGATTCTCTAGCAACTGTTGCGCTGCTCTCTCTAAGAAATTCGATCTCTTGATCTCTCTCTGATGTGATTTCTAAATGCCCATTAAGCCTCCTCTTATAATCTTCTAGTTGAAAACCAATGGCCCAGATTAGATTCTAATCAATAGCTTTGATCATTTTGGCTTGATCCTCATCTTCTTTTAGAAGTTTCACCCACAGTTTGATTAATACCCTTTAATTATTTTAATTTCCTAAGTTTACACTTAGGCACCCATTAAAAATAATTAATTATTCTAATAAAATTGTCTTCGGGTGGAATTTCCCAAAATGATTTCTAGGTATTGTGGAATACATGTGCCCAAACCTCCCTGCAACTTTTGAGGCTTAGAGCACATCCGATGCTACCAGAAATCAACACAACCAACAATAAAACCATGAGAAACAACTCCAAAACTCTTTGATTTAGATATTCTTTCATATGCCAAAATTTGATCACAGAGTATACCAGCAGCAACAGCCAAAAGGAAAACCCTAACTAATATTACAATAGGTGGAGAAAGGTTCACATTTGCTCTAATACCGTGTGGAGATCACAAGAGAATGAGGGGATTGAATGGAATAAAACAAGCAACCCAAAAGCTTCCAAAATTAAAGGAGAAAACAACACCAAACAAGTGCACTAGATTTTCCCAAAAGATGCACTGGAGAAAGAAAAACACGACCATAGAACAAGAAGATAATATAAGATGAGATAATTTTATTATTTTCCAACAAGATGACAACAAATAGGGCAAAGCGACAACAACGTACAAAAGTGTAGATTACAAAAAAAGGGGAGCACAAGGTTGCTTCTATAAAATAAATAAAGGCAGCTTAGTAAAAGTAGATCTAAACTATGTTATTCTAGATAACTCTTGTAGTCTAGGGCGATGAATGTTATGTTCCAAACTAAGGAAAATAGTGCTATGCAACGCAAATAATAAAAACATCATAAAATTGAAACAATAAGTGCACACCCATAAAAAGTCCAAGAATGTCCGATAGTTGAGCCATTTTATTATATTCTAGGAGAAAAGTACAATAATGTGGAAGTGGTGCACCTAGGCTTGCCTCAATGGTAAGCGTGATCAAACCCAGATGGTAATATGTCAAGCCCAAATGGCACAATAACTGTTGCAATGATGCCCTGCGTTGCCCCTATGAAACTATGTTGTCTGCTGCAAGGATGTTGTTGGAAACCCCACCTCCGATGCTCAGAAAATTACAGAAAATTAGCCCCAGTCTCTCCACCAAATACCCAAAATAACCCACGAAGGAATTGGCCAAATGTTGACTTCGGAATTTTGGCCCAAATTCCCCTTAGCTCCTCTAGCTCTTGGCTGAGTTGGGACCCATGTTTGACCACTTAGATATGCCCAGAAAATTCTATAAAATTAAGAGTGTGATCCTTTCCTAAAACCCAGAAAGACCCAGAAAGGGTTTCCTTTGG
The DNA here is from genome assembly GCA_000404065.3 of Pinus taeda. Taxonomy (NCBI): domain Eukaryota; kingdom Viridiplantae; phylum Streptophyta; class Pinopsida; order Pinales; family Pinaceae; genus Pinus; species Pinus taeda. The sequence continues at coordinate 5,324 of APFE030594154.1, read as the reverse complement.
TTCCAAACTCCAAAAAATTGACCCTTCACAGCTTGGCCCTCCTCCAATTTCGCATTACGTTGTTGTGACTGATCCTGTCAATCTCCTCTCTCAACTCCAGCAATCCTCCTCAAATGGCCCTCCAAGTGATCTCTTACTTCTCCCGGCCAACTCCAGCTCTACAATTCATTCCTCTGACTCCCACGTGAGCCCAGTGATGGCTCTCTACGCAGGCCCAGGTGACTGTATATCGCACTGCTCCAATGCAACAACCTCCTGCTCCAAAACTCTCCCATAAGGTTGATCCTCCATTGTAGCTTCAATGCCCAAACTCCCCCGACAGTTGCTGCCAGGATGAGCCCACAAGTAACCCTTGTGTGTTCCCCTTGTGCGTCCTCCAGAAACACGCACTGGCTGAGACAAAAGTTGAATGATATGACTATGAAACTCCAATAACTCTCCTCCAAGGTAGTACGAATTGCCTTCCTAGGGTGGCACTTGAAGTCTACTGAAGCAAGGGTTGAGATCTCCACTTGGAGGCACTCGTGTGCTAAACAGCACAGTACCTTGGCTAAGAAGCTCAAGCAACTAAGGTTGAGTTCAATATGTCAAAAGATAAGATGTTGAAATGAGGATAGTTGCCTTCCTTATATAGATTTTGTGGAGCACTTTTCCCTTCATTTTCCCTCCATCATGGGTCCCTCACTTAACCATCGATTTCCCCTCCATGCAAATCGAACTAGGGAATATGTACTCTCTTAGTGTGGGTGGCCCCCAAATACAAATTAACCACATCGAAATAACTTCTACTAAGTCTAGCCTCATAATAAAATCAAATGAGCCCCATCACCTTCCAAATCGGCCCCAAAATGTAGAAATTAATCATATTCCAAAATAATTTAGGAAGGGATATTACAGTCCTCCCCTCCTAAATGTTGCTTGTCCCCAAGCAACTTCAACGCTGGATGCTCAAGTATGCGCTTGCCCTCCCAAGTAGCATCCTCATCCAGCAAGCTCCTCCAATGCACCAAAAATCGCTTGTGCTCAAGCAATGCTTGAGCAAGCATCCTCTCTAACTCATGCTACCCACTGTCACTGCAAAATGTGCCACGGTACCAGATGTGCCACTGGAATGTGCCTAACCTCTGCATTGTCTTGATATGAAAGAATCCTTCAATACCAAGATCCCAGGCAATCCTGTCCAACATGAAGCTCCCCTCTCTCCACTCACTCTCCTGCCCGATGAAAGTACAAGAAGTCCCCTGCTCCATCAGTGACTCGCTAAAGCCCAATGGAAAATCTATATGATCTCCCCCTGCAGTAGTCGGCGCATCCCTAAAGGTTATTGAGTTGTGAAGAGCTATGATGCCCCAGTGCCCTGCTAGTCCTAAAGTGATGCCACCATGTTGATGATGTACTACTTTGACTATGTCATACTCCCCATCGTGTGTAGTCAGTATCCCAAATATATTTTTTATATATATACTACTTTGACTATATATATATTTTTTATATTTTTTGGCATTTATATTCAAAACAAACATCCCAAATACCAAATTAGTTGTAGAAGACAAGAAAACATGCATATTTTTGCATAAATCAAGATAGATATGGCATCCATGATTCCATTGTAGTTACCAGTATGTACATCAATCATTAATTATTCGAGCATCAACCATCTATATTCTAGCAATTACAAACATACATCAAAGTTTTAAGCATATTATAAAACATAAAACATTTAAGCATATTATAAAACATAAAACATAGAGCATATTATGATTTATCTAGCAAGTGAGCAACTGTCAACATTTGTCATGTCCAAAATCCAAATAATAATGTTTACAAAATAGGTCACTTGGTCACCGCCAAGACAAAAAGGTTCAAATTCACAAGCCTACAAGTCTAATGATTAATCTATGACAAAAGTAGTAAATTGTGAATATATCTACTAATCTCTCCTCCTTCCACCATGAGGAGAACGTGGCGGTGGGCCTCCATGTGGTGGCAATGAAGAAGATGGTGCATGTGGAAGTTGTGGCACTGAAACTGATGAAGACAACCCCTTGTTGTTGGTGTTGAACCATGGAACCTAAGAACCAAGGGACCAGATGGGGGTGACATCACAACTCAATCATCATTATCCTAGAATCGTTAATTGCATGCATGCTCCCAAATGGACCACTGCTAAGCATATAGTTGCTCAATTATCTCCGTAGGAAACGCGTTTCGGAAAAAACTGAAACGTGTTTTGGATAAACCGAAACACGGATCCGGAAAACAGAAAAGCGGATCGGAAAAAACCAAAACACAGATAGCACTATAAGGTTCTGAAATGGCAGGAACCGTATTTTTCAGCTTGATCTGCATTTCGGTTTTTCCGAAACGCGTTTCGGAGGGCAGATCACCCACAGATCTATACGGATCATGGATTGGGCTTTTGATCCCAAGGGGGGTGTTTCCTGCAACACTGGTACCAACTCAAAATCTCTTGTCACCCAACCCCAAGAGAGGGATCGAATGCATGAACTCCCTCATAGAGAACAACGCAGCATGCGAGTGTTGCACCCTATGCAATTTAGGTCATCTGATCTCGCTATCCTAGTCAATACATATAATCTAACTAGGTAGTTCTGTCTCCCTCTATCCAATAAGCCAAGGTAACCTAACAGTGTTGTCAGCCCCGCCTATGTATGCCCGAAGGGGGCTACTCTCATGCTCCAAAGTGCATTCTAACTGCACCAGTAGGGAATCCAACTGCTCCTCAACGTGAGTCAATTTGGTCGTGGATTTGGCACAAACCGCTCTTATGCCCTCCAGCTCCTCGTTTTGCTGCAGAATCACCTCTCGCACTAACACGGCCTTTCTTTTTAATGCTAGAAGGTCGACCTACTGATGGAACTATCATGGGCATCTATCACCTATAAACTCAGTGACGACTCCAGATACCTCAGCAATTGTTGGCATCTTATCCATGGGTGGCAAACCTCTCAACAAATGGCTCTATGAGATTTGGCTCTATCTTCTCCACCAAGGTGTCAACTAGGGCTATGAAAGAGGTCTCTAATAAAGGTGACTCCTGCGCCACACCGGGTATATTGATGTGCTCCTCACCATCCTGTGGGCTCTCAGAATCATGCTCAACCTCCTCCTCAGGCTCCTGATATCTAAAGCCAGGTCTCCACCAGCAAAAGCGCCCCCTGGTCTCACCTTCTAACCAACTCTATCCTATCTACTCCTTTTCAAGAGATATGGTGCCCTAATCTGGTTGACTTTCCCCACATGATGTAGATGGTTGCAACCCCACGGCCTGCTCACCTCTAATGTCTCTGTTGTAAGAGTGAGGATGGGTTTGGTCTATCACCCTCCTCAACTGGGCCAACCTCTCATCATCGCAATAAATTCTACCCCAGAACTTTCACATATTGGATTTCCCTTGAGCCATGGGTTTGTCTCCAGTTTCACTTGTCATTATGCACTCATACCCAAAGCTTCCATGATCTTCTGGCTAATTTCCCATAGCTAGGCCAAGATCATGCTCTAATACCACTGTAATGTTCCAAACTAAACAAAATAGTGCTATACAAAGAAAATAATAAAAACAACACCATAAAATTGAAACATTCAATGCACACCCATAATATAGGAGAAAACTACAATAATGTGGAAGTGGTGAACCTAGGCTTGCCACAATGGCAAGCGTGATCAAACCCTGGTGGTAATATGTCAAGCCCTGATGGCACAATAATTGTTGCAATGATGCCCTGTGCTACCCATATGAAACTATGTTGTCTGCTACAAGGATGTTGTTGGAAACCAAACCTCCGATGCTCAGAAAATTACGGAGAATTAGCCTCAGCCTCTCCACCAAATATCCAAATAACCCAAGGAATTGGCCAAATGTTGACCTTAGAATTTTGCCCAAATTCCCCTTAGCTCCTCTAGCTATTGGTTGAGTTGGGACCCCTGTTTGACCCTTTAGATCTGCCCAGAAAATTCTCTAAATTAGGAGTGTGATCCTCCCCCAAAACCCAAAAAATTAACCTTTCACAGCTTGGCCCTCCTCCAATTTCGAATTATGTTGTTGTGACTAATCCTATCAATCTCTGCCCTCCCAACTCCAGCAATCCTTCTCAAATGGCCCTCCAAGTGATCTCCTACGTCTAGCCAGCTCCAGTGCTACAATTCCTTCCTCTGACTCCCACGTGAGCCAAGTGATGGCTCGCTGTGTATGCCCAAGTGACTGTAAATCGAACAGCTCCAATGCAACAACCTCCCACTCCTCTCCCGGAAGGTTGATCCTCCATTGTAGCTTCAATGCCCAAACTCCCCCAGCAGTTGCTGCTTGGATGAACCCACAAGCAACACCTACGTGTTCCCCTTCTACATCCTCCAGAAACACGCACTATGAAACTCCATCGGCTCTCCTCCAAGGTAGTACAAATTGCCTTCATAGGGTGGCACTCGAAGTCCACCGAAGCAAGGGTTGAGATCTCTGCTTGGAGAAACTCATGTGCTAAACAGCACAGTAACCCAACTAAGTAGCTCGAGCAACTAAGGTTGAGTTCAAAATGCCAAAAGATAAGATGCTGAAATGAGGAGATTTTCCTTTCTTATATAAATTTCGTAGAACACTTTTCCCTTCATTTTCCCTCCGTCGTGGGTCCCTCACTTAACCATCACTTTCCCCTCCATGCAAATCAAACTAGGGAATGCATATTGTCCTAGTGTGGGTGGCCCCCACGTACAAATTAACCACATCAAAATAACTTCTACTAAGTCTAGCCTCCTAATAAGTTCAAATGGGCCCCATCACCTCCAAAATCGGCCCCAAAATGTAGAAATTAACCGTGTTCCAAAATAATTTAGGAAGGAACATTACAATGAAATCAGAACACAAATCAATGATGCAAAAACATGCAAGCACCATTAAAAACCCAAGAAGAAGAAGAAGACCCCCTCAATTAAGGGAGGGGGGATGATGCCTCACTGGAAGGGTGTTGACCAACCACTCCTGATGCTCTCACTCCTAGTATCCAAGGCTGAAGAGAAGAAACTAATGACATGACTAATTAAAAGCTCTGGAAATGCTAAAAGAACAGGTATGTGGAATGTCTTGTCATCCAAATGAGGTAGGCCCATGTTGATATCTAGATGAAGACCGATGGCTACATATATAGTTATCAGTGAGACTTGTCCCCTGATATAAGATAACACCCTCATAAGGGCCTCAGTGGTTGAGCCTAGATAGTCTTTCGTTTCCTTACAAACATAATGTATGATGAAGCACTAATATTTACCTACCTCATTGTGCCTCTATCTGACGTGAGAATGGAAAAGAAAGA